>WHVA01000533.1:0-73638 GCA_015179125.1 Gautieria morchelliformis | reverse complement strand
CTGTGTTCACTAATACACGATATTAACGCTTGAAAACCAATCTTGACAGAGTGTTGCATTTGTAGCATTGAAATGCAAGCTATTCTGGTGGCTTGTCAAGAGCCTGACCTGTTCCATATAGATGGATTTCGATGCCTCATGCACCCATCCACATACTGCTGTGGCAGCACTGGGAACGCATGAAAACGCATCCAAAAGCTGAGTTATATTTTGGGTAAGATTGGCCTTAGTGGTTTGATGGGAATCATGAGCTGAGCTGAGCGCTCAGCTGTTGCTCCAGTTCCTTGATCCTGGCACGCTCGGTTGCGAGCGCGTTGTCGCGGTCCTCGACCGTGCGTTCCAGCTCCTTACCTCTTTTTTAAGGTCGTGGATGTCCGGAGGGTCTCTTCTCGCGCTCACGCGCGATCCCCTTGGAGCCATCCTCAAGCTGCATCGACGGCTCACCGATGTCTTCGTCCTGCAATTTGACCTTGCGGGTGCCGGTCGCGGCCCTAAGGTGCACGGCTAGTCCGGCACGTTGCGCAATCGTCCAGGGACGATGGCGAGGGCGTCCTCCCATCCCACGATCATCCAGTGCTCCTGGTCTATGGAGCACGGAAGAGAATGTCTGCGGCCCCTGTCTCGGGGCCGTTGTTGCGTTGTGGACGTTGACGGTCAACGTCCATCCCATCTTTGGGGGCATCATCTTCGTGGGGATGATGGTGGTTGCTTCCAAGAAGCGATGCGCCCTCGGAAAGATCCGAGGTGAAAATTTAACCGCGCCGTGGCCGGCCGTCACGTGGTCTGCACGTGACAGACGGTCTAGCGGCGTCTGGGGAGGTCGCGTGGCTTGCCCACCCCCGAAGCTCTAGATAGCTATCTAGGGCTTCAAGGTCTTGCAGGACGACATGGGTTCCCATGTCACGTCGCCTAGGGTCCAACGGACCTGGAACTCCAGGTCCGTCGAGTTTATCCATCGATGTGCGATAATCTCGTCGACGAGCCACTCCTCGTCGTCATTTGCTCCGAAGTCATAAAATGACTTGGCCTCACGACGAGGGAACAATTCGTCGTTGTTAGCCTCGTATCGCCGTACGAGGCTGGAATGGAAGACCGGTGAAATGCGACGGCTTTTCAGTTCGTCGGGAAGATCGAGGGTCACCGTCGAGGCGTCGTGTGAGCCTCGACGACGCGGTACGGTCCGATGTACCGCGGGACTAGCTTTCTGGCTCTTCCTTTCGGGAGAGTTAGGTTTTGTGTCGAAAGGTAGATGCGGTCGTTGGCCGCGTACCTGTCGCTCGCCATACTTTCTTATTTGCTGAAACATTTGCGTCACTCGATGCTCTATGATTGCATCGTGTGCCGCCATCAGGTTCCATTTTGCCTGATGTGCGAACCGGGCTACCCCCTTGAACGGGGTGTCCATGGCTATGGGGAGGTCTATCCGCGGCATATAGCCGTGGTTCAGCTCGAAAGGTGCGAACCCTGTGGTCGCGCTGACATTGCTGTTGAGGGCGACCTCAACCATTGGGCATTTCAATGCCCAATCCTTCTGATCGTCTCTGACGACCGCGCGCAATATCTGGCGATCGAGCGGTTGCCCGCTCGGTTGCTCCATCCGTTTGGGGATGGAAGGCAGTTGACATGAGGAGCTTAGTCCCCATGAGTCGCTGTAGTTCACGCCAGAAGATCGACGTGAACTTGAGTCTCTGTCCGAGACGATGGAGTCGGGAACTCCGTGTAGTCGGATGACCTCCTTCAGAAACAGCCAGGCTACTCCCTTGGCTGACACGCTCGTCGTGGTTGGTACGAGGTGTACGAGCGACGTTAGTCGGTCGATGACTACCATCAGGTAGTCACAGTCGTTGGATTGGGCAGGGGCCCCATGAAGTCGATGCCAATCGACTGCCACGGCCTATCTGGAATGGGTAGGCTGTGTAGTAGGCCTTTGGGCCGTTGTGGCCGGTTTTGTCATCTGACACCTCGCGCACGATGTGCAGAACGCTTCTATGTCTGGGCTCATGCCGGCCACCAATATGCTCTTCGAACGTAGTTCGAAGTCTTCAGATGGCCGTAGTGGCCGACTATCTGATGTGCCCGATCGATGATAATTTCGATCAGCTTCCTTCCCCCTGAAGAACAGAGCGGGGGACGGCAATGACGTCTCTTTTGAGCTGATTCTTAGTCCAGATCAGCCCGTCCCGGATCCCGAATCTCGGGTGCGCGTCCGGGTGCGCCATGATCTTTGTGAACATGGTGTCCCTGTGGTACGCGTCTCGTAGGACCTTAGACAGGTCTACGCCTTGCTCGACGACCCGGCGCAGGGGCACGCCGTCATTTCCTGCGGCGATGGCTCTGACTCATCGTCGTCATCGCGGACGCGCGACGTTCGCGGGCTCTGGTGAGCCCTCGTTTAATGCGGCGGCTTCCGTTACTCTCGCCTCTGTCTTCTCAGCGAGGCGTTTAGAGCGTCTTGTCGCCGCTGTTCGCAACTCGACATACCGGTCGGTGGGCAATAACTCACCGTCCGGGTCCAAACGCGCATCCGCGTTCACGAAGACATGGTCCGGGTGATTGTCATCACTCGTGTCGCTCTCGTAGTAGCGCGACAGGCAGTCCGCTACCTTGTTCTCTATACCGTCAACATGAACGGTGTTGAAATTGAACCGGGAGAGAAACTCCCACCATCTGACCTGGTCGGTCAGATAGGCTCTTCTGGGTCTCGAAGTACTCGAGCCCTTTGTGGTCTGTGACGAGGGTGAACCTTCCCCCAGCAGTTTGTCCTCCCATTTCATGAGAGCCTCGAGCACCGCGATCGTCTCGTGCTCGTGAGTCCGGTAGTGTTGCTGAGCAACGCTGAACTTCTTTGACAAGAAGCCGGCTGGTCGACAAGTTTTCCAGTCAGGACCTTGGCCGTAGACCGCACCGACGCCGGCTTTTGATCCGTCGGTGATCACCCAGATCGGCTCTGGGCACCTTGCGTCTACTGGACGCAGGATCGGGGCCTTACAGGCCAACACCTTAATGCTTTGCCAGCATTTGTCGAGTAGTGGTGTCCATTCGAATGGACGGTTATTACGCGCACAGCCGATAGTGGGGTGGTATATGCCTAACATCCGGCATGTAGTGTGCCAGATACTGTACCAGCCCGAGGAAACGCTGGACGTCGTTGAACGTCCGTGGCCTGCGCCACTCGCGGATGCGTTGCATCTTGTCCTCGTCGGCATGTACCCCTCGGCCATCGATCATATGGCCGAGACACTCCATTCGGATGGAGTAGAGGTCCACCTTTTTCTTGCTCAGAAAGAGGTGATTCTTCCTCAGTCTGTCAAAGACGATGTAGAGGTGCTCTTCATGCTCTTGTATTGAGAGCGAGAATATGAAGATGTCGTCCATGTATACATGGACGAAGCAACCTATGCAGTCGTGGAAAATGGCTGTCATCAGCCGTTGGAATGTTGATGGGGCGTTACAGTCCCCCATCTGTATCACCTGGCTCCTGAAGGTGCAAAGGATCGTGGCAAAGGCTATCTTTGCTACATGATCTGGATGGATCCGGATCTGCTCGTATGCTTCTGACATATCGAGTTTTGTTCGATATCAGCAGCGAGCCATGTCGCTGCATATGATATCTTGATCCGGGAAGGGTGTGATGTCCTTCACTGTGTTCTCGTTCTGCTGGTGCAGATCGAAGACGGTTCTCAACGTACCGTTCTTCTTCTGCACACACAGCATGGGCACTGCCTGCTGCGCTACTGCCGGAATCCACCACTTTGCAGTGGTGTATCGTTCTATCTTAGCCGACAGTTCCTCTCGGAAGTGTTCGGGGCATTTCGGTAGTCGATACCGCATGTGCTTGTTGGGATCGATGAGGTTGATCTCATGGTTGATCTCCTGTAGTGGCGGGAGTTCTAATGGAATTCCACTGACTAGGTCAGTGATTCGTTCCATCCATTCCTCGCAGAGGCGAGGAAGGTCATCATCCGTGAGGGTGATGGTGGTGGTTGGCTTAGATGCCATTAGGCGCTGTTGGCATCTATTAGGTCCCGCGGCGCGCGGGCCCGCTTTCCTCTTTCCCATCACTTTCACCGTTAGGTGAGAGTGTCTCTCCCTATGGCTGTAGGGTGAGTTCGAGGACGAGTCGTCCCGCGACTCGTCCTCCTGGCTTCAATGAGCCAGGTTCAGCTTCGGTGCCTGGGTGATCCTGCTCACCAGTGGCCCTTTGTCCTCGTTCATCGATTCGTCGTCGTCGAATGAGACCTTGCCCATGGGGATCACTTCGTTTCCCTTGCGAATCGTCCCTGGGCTCGAGAAGTCCAGGATTATGCCGAATCTCCTTAGGAACGGTGTCCCTAAGATCGCGTCGTAATATTCGACATTCGCTACGTCAAAATATTCGTCGTAAGTCTCACAACCAAACTTGATGGTCGTGTTTGTTCCAAAGTTGATCGTGGAACGGCTGCCTATGCAGGCTAGCTGCAGCGCGATTGGTTGCTCCAGGGAGAATGTCTTCATCCCTGTAGCTCGCGTGAATTCGGGGGACAGCAGTACCCCTTCGCTGCCGCTATCTAGCAGGCAGTGGGCTTTTACGCCGATTATTTCCCAGTACCCCGATAGGGTACGGTTCTCACTGCGCGGACATTGGCCGTCTCCTGTGTTTGCTTCGGTGGTGATACACCGGCTCGGCTGCCTTGTCTGGCGTGACCGATGTGCGTGCCGCCATAACCTTCATGGCGGTTTTGTCTTCCAGTGCGAATCTGATCACGCTGGACCTGTAGGTGGTGTCTTCCACCTCCTCGTCCCATTCATAGTATTGGGACGGCTCTGGGTCCCATTCTTCAGTGGGCGCATCTCCGTTGTCCGGAGTGTCGTTGGGTTGGGGATCACCCTCCCCCTCTTCGTCAATTTGTTGAAGAGAATTTTGACCGAGATCCGTTTCCGGATCCTCGGCTTCATCGTCATGCCTCACGGCTGCTGCCCGTATACCGGACCTAAGCCGGGGGCACTCTGCCTTCTTGTGGCCAGGTTGGCCGCATTCAAAGCATGTGGTGTTGCTTTGGCTGCCGCTGGGCCTATCGTTAGGCCGGCCGGACATTTTTGTCGGTGGGGCAGGTCGTGGGGACGACCCTGACGCTTGAGGCTGTTTAGCTTCAGGCGGCATCCAGCTGGTGCTGGGCGTGAGGGCGGTAGCCGTTGTCCTGTTCCGCTTCTTGCGAACAGGCTGGGCCTGGTCAGGCCAGTTTGGGTCAACGGCTTTCTCCCTGTGAGCCGGGCAGCGCTTGCCGTTGCTGCTGCACTTTCTGCGCGGCGCATCCCCATGTTGTATCGGTATGCCTCCTTGATCATATGGGCCGTCTCGAAGAGTTGCTCTATTGAGCTGCTCTCGGCGATTATAGCCCTTTTTGAGGACCTCGTTGCGCAGTGTTTCGCGCCGCGCCGATACGAACCGTCTCCGGAACGTGTACTCGTCAGGCAGCTGTATCATACGTGCCGTGTATTTCGTGAGCTCGTTCAGCATCTCCTGAACGGTTTTCATGACTTGCATGACCGCGTCTAATTTATCCGATGCGTGATGGTACGTCAGTGTGTGCAGGAACCTTTTTTGAAGGCCTTGCATCACGGTTTCCAGCGTCCAGCTGCGGACCTGGCGATCGAAGTGTTCAACGTTTCGAAGGAACCACTCCTGCGCTTCGCCGGTGAGGCGAGTGCCCACATAGCCGACCTGCATGTCAATGCTGGTTGGCCCTAGGAGGCAATTCATTTTTCGCCATAGTAGGATGGCTGCCACGAAGATTTCAAACTCTTCGAGGTCAGATCCCCCAGCATATGGCTTGGGGTGAGCCAATTTTACGCCGGCTTTCGCTAGCACAGACTTCTCTGGGTCTGTGTCCGTGGCGTCCGCTAACGCCATGCGGATCATCTGTGTGATCCCATCGTACGGCTCCATTGGTACGATGTCAGCCTGGTCAGGGATTCCCTGGCCTTCCGTTGGGGCCATGGATCGCTCGCGCGGTTGTGATGCCGCGCGGGGCAGGCTGTTATATGCCCTGACAGGCCCTGGGCCCGGAACGGGCTCGGTATCGGGAGCATTCTGTGCTCTCGGTTCCGAGGGCGTTTTGTGCCTGGTGTCCCCGGTCAGTCCCGTGTTGCGGATCCGTAGCCTGCTGTTGTAGGCTGCGCGCGCCTGCCGTGCGCCTTGTACGGCTTGCGTGAGCTTCTCATCAGGCAGCTGAGCGGTGTGGCTGTGGGCCACTGTCTCTTCAGCGTTTTTTGCTAGTAGCTCGAGTGCCCATGTGTGGCGGCACGCGGCTGCGGCTTCTTTACGCTGCCAGTGTCCGACTTCGAGTTTTAAGCTCTCGGTCGTCGTTTCAGAGTCAGGCTCTGAGGCGACCTGATCCCTAACGATCTGTTGGATCGTTTTACGGCTGTCCGTTGGGGCAGCCGGTTGTTCCTGAGGCTCGTTCCCGAACCTTACGTCCTATTCGACCAGGTCGGCTGGTGGTGGCATTCGCTGCTTGTCTCGCTCCTTTCGGCACAGGTCTTCCACATCGCGACTGCGTTCGTTGGCTGCCCACTGTCACGAGCTCGGAGAAGTTGCGTCGTGTTCCCCGCATGGGCAGAGTGCTTTCTGGACGTCCTCCAGCATGGCTGCGTCTTGCAGCCTGACCTCCTCCGCCTGGTGGAGTTCCTTGCCGATTGCCATTAGGGCGGCGGCGGCGTCGTCAAGCTGCGATGCCAGCTGATCGTGCTTGTGGCGCATCAGTGTACTTCGGTGCAGCCCAGCCTGCACCTGTTTGTTCAGGGCCTCTGCCGTCTCGTGGTCGATGGTGTGAGCCCTCAAGCTCTTGCGACCAGAGCTTGAGTATTCTGAGTCCTGACCATCGTCTGGGGCTCGTCTTTTTTGCCGTCGTCCTCCTTCAGGGATGATCGTCGTCGCTCTGCTTCATGAGCGTCAGTTTGAGTCGTGGCTTTGTGCCCGCCTCGATGTTGTTGCTCTACCATCTGACGACGGCGAGACTTCTCTGCCCTTTCCTTTGTCCTTGGGCAGAGAGAGATGGAGGGGCGGCGCCGGCTCGTCGCCTGGTGTTGTCTCTTCCTTGGCCACGCTCGACGAGACGTGGTCGGGGTTTTCCTCGTCCTCTACTGAGGGGACGAGGGCGGTGAGATATATGATCTCTCCGTCTTCTATCGTACTGTTCTCTTGGTCCAGGATAGCGTCAGCCGTCGTGTCGCTAGGCTGCACCTGGGGCGTGGACCTCGAGCTCATCGCTCGTGTCCGTCTTCGACTGCGTGGAATCATCATGCTCGCAGCCGACAGTAGAAGGTCTACTGGAGGGTCTCAACAATGTTTAGTCGTCGATGCAGCAATCTTTTTCAAGATTGCTTCGAATCCACTATCGGTTGGTCGTGTGGCGATCAACCGCAAGATAGTTCAAAAAGGTGTAAAAGATGTCTATCTTAAGCCTTAAGTAACAAGAGCACAACAGAACTAGACCAATGTGTGGTATTCTGATGCTACGTAGTGACAGTGTATGGGTAAGATGCGATGGGGACCGCTAGCCAGTTCCCACCCATAAACTATACAGTGGGTCCCTAAGGGGCCCACTGGGATTATATAATAACTATTGTACATGTAGATACACAGGTGATTTACAGTGAGGGAGCAGTGTGAACATGAAACAACGGAGAGTAAAGGTGGCGAAGGCACCTATGTACGAAACCATGTCTTCGGACTTGCATACATGCTACCCTGCACGGACTCTTCATCTACTGGGTTCATCCCGCACGACCTATGGATGGGACGTCCCGCGAACACATCCTGGCCATATGAACACCCAAAGGGGTTGGATCGAGAAGCTGATAGCACTAGTTACAAGCTGACACACCGGGTAGGGGACGTCGATCGTGTTTGATGGCATGCCTGCTGGCGAATGATGCGAGCAGTGAATAGTCGTTGGGCGAATGTGACGAAGGACGAAGGGAGACGACATAGGGGACCAGTGGTCGACGTGAGGGGGGAAGCCGAGCAAACATGGAGGAGGGGCGGCGAAAGAGGAAACAGAGATAACTAAGTGCAGGAAATACACGAGTTGTGACAATCCGATCATAGGAACAACATCAAAGAGGGTTGAGCAGAGGTGATAATAACAGTGATGAACCACCAAGTCGGTCCAAAGACATTGATCGTGCTTTGATGGCGTGGCTATGGCGAATGGCCCGAACAGCGAAGATCAGCCGCCGAACACGGCATGGGCGATTGGAGCGAACACGGAGGAGTGGGGAATGGGAGGACAGAGCATCTGAGTAGAGGAAATAAACATGTTATGACAATATGTTATCGGCAAATGGGAAAGCGGCCATCATGAGTCAGAGTTAGATGGGGGGGTGCAGTCAGGATACAAATAGATGAAACACATATACAATAGAACTGAGGAGAACTGCAAACATGAGACAATGGGGATGAAAGCGGACAAAGGCACCTAGGTAATAAAACACACCTGGAGACCTGTATACATGTTACCCTGCATGGACTCTTGGTATAACAGAGGTAGGACATCCCCTGAATGCATGCCAGCCACAGTGTTCTCATTCTGCTGTCTCAGATTGAAGGCGGTCCACAATGTACCATTCTTCTTCGGCACGCACAGCATGGGTACTGCCTGTTGTGCGACTGCTGGTATCCACCACTTTGCAGTGGTGTATCTCTCTATCTTCGTGGACAATTCCTCATGGAAGTGTTTGGGGCACTTCAGTAGGCAATACCACATGTGCTTGTTGGGATCAATGAGATTGATCTCATGGTTGATCTCCTGAAATGGCGGGAGCTCTAATGGGATTCCACTGACTAGGTCAGTGATTTTCTCCATCCATTCCTTGCGGAGGCGAGGGATGTTGTCATCCATGAGGATGACGGTGGCTGGTTTGGAAGCAAGTGCGTCTGTTAGGTCCCGCAGCACATGGGACCGCTCTCTGTTTCCCATTGCTTTCACTGTCAGGTGACAGCGCCTCTCCCTATGATTGTAGGGCAGGTTTGAGGACGAGTCATTATGTGACTCATCCTCCTGGCTTCAATGAGCCAGGTTTGGCTTCGGTGCCAGGGTGATCCTGCTCACCCTTGGCCCCTTGCCTTCGTTTGTTGTCTGATTATCGTCAAACGATGCCTTGCCCGTGGGGATTATCTCGTCCCCTATATGGATTGTCCCTGGGTGTCAAGCTTGGTTGATAGGCGTTAATATCGTGTATTAGTGAACACAGCAAATGCCCGAATAACTTGTGCGAATAAGTATGCTGTTCGGCGAATAGGGTGAACCAATAAATGTTCAGAAGATAAGAGGGCTGCCTGAACGGAGCACTGTGTTGGGTGCATTGATGCTCCTGCACCAAAATCAAGCATAATATATCCAATTTGTTGTGTGGTTTCTCAATTTCTTCTCATTTTGTTCTTGTATTATGCATCCATTTCTTTGGTTATTTTCGAAATTTTCCACTCACTCCCTGTCTCTCTATTTCATTTTGTTATTCCTACTTTCACAAGCGGCTGCACCCAGCGGAGTCTGAAATGACTTCGACGCGCGAGCTCTTGGGCGCTAAAGGGCCGGGTAGTAGTACATGCGCAGTGAAACAATTTCCCCCTCTCTCAGTGACAACTAAATTCACTGAGAGAGGCAAGTAAATTAGTCTAGCATTCTTTCGATTTATTGACCTAGAAATCCTCTGTAGTGAATTGTTTTCTAGGTAGTGTATAATATATTTACAGTGACAACTAAATTCACTGAGAGAGTGAATTGTTTTCTAGTCTATTCTTTTGAGCAAGAAGTCCATTCCTACTGCCTATAATTCCTGTCCTCTACACACTGTTTTGGAACCCTTCAAGACTTTGGTGTTAGAGCTAACGACTTGGTCTATCAGAACGTGTCGTATACAAAACTGCAAGAATATTAGAAACTACTGGCATAATGCATAACAAACTATTAGTTTGTAGGTTCGAGGATGACTATCGGGGTCCAAGTATTCCAAAAAGAGAGGAATGGCTTTCGCAGGAGAGTTTGTAAGTGGGCTGACCCGATTAACGTCAACGCACTGCAATAAACGAGTGAGTGGTTTTTGGGTAGTGACTTGTGAATGTCTCTGAACAGGAAAATCGACTGATCAGATCGCCTCGGGTATTGGAGTGCTAATTGGCAAGAAAATCGATTGACAACCTCACTCTGCAGAATTTCACCTAGAGGGTTAGTCTGGGTGGCTAAGTAGAAAAGCAACTACTTAACTGAGAATTAATACACTAAGCAAGTGTAATAGCCCTAGCTGGGGTTAGCAGCCTGGTAAGCTGTGCAAGCTTCGCAAGTCACGCAAGGTGTGTTGGATAGAAGATGGTAGATTGGCTGATGAAAAGGCAGGCAAAAGGGCCTCCTTTTATATTGCAACTAGGTGGGTACCCGCGCTTCGCGCGGGGGTGTAGGTCAAACGCCTTGGTAAGGTCAAATGCATCAGTAAGGTCAAGTGAATCGGTAAGGTCAAGTGCATTGGGGTAAATAGGATCATGCAAAATATATCCCTGCTCATATAGTATCATGAATCATGTATGCACCCATGGAACAGCCGAACATGCAGAGCTCTCTCTCGACCTCTGGGATGGGCCTCCCAGCGACTCTAGACATGAAAGTGGTAATAGTCTTGACTGAATCATCAGAGATTATAAGATTGCGCCTATTGTCATAATCCACAGGTTTCAAAGCTTGTGCATTGTGAAATAGATCCAATAGTGATCTTGGGGATCCTGAATTTTGACAATGTGGTTATATCGATATGCCAGCTGATCCTCCGGTGGCACTCTCACAGAACCAGAAACAATACCAAAATCAGAAATGGGGGAAGACCCAAAGTGCAGTTGGATAGCATGTCCTCACACGTAACGTGTCCTCACAGGTAGCATGTCCTCACAGGTAGTGTGTCCCCACATGTAACGTGTCCTCACAGGTAGCGTGTCCCCACTGGTAGCGTGTCCCCACAGGTAGCATGTCCTCACAGGTAGCATGTCCCCACACGTAATGTGTCCCCACACGTAATGTGTCCCCACATGTAACGTGTCCCCACAGGTAGCGTGTCCCCACAGGTAGCGTGTCCCCACAGGTAGCATGTCCCCACACGTAACGTGTCCCCACCGGTAGCGTGTCCCCACTGGCTCACACGTAACACGTCCTCACAGGTAGCGTGTCCTCACAGGTAGCATGTCCTGACAGGTAACGTGTCCCCACACATAACGTGTCCTCACAGGTAGCCTGTCCTCAGACGTAACACATCCTCACAGGTAGCATGTCCCCACACATAATGTGTCCTCACATGTAACATGTCCTCACAGGTAGTGTGTCCCCACACGTAACCTGTCCTCACAGGTAGCATGTCCCCCCATGTAACGTGTCCTCACAGGTAGTGTGTCCTCACAGGTAGCATGTCCCCAAATGTAACGTGTCCTCACAGGTAGCGTGTCCTCACAGGTAGCGTGTCCTCACAGGTAGCATGTCCTCACACGTAACGTGTCCTCACACATATCAGGGACATGTATCAGTATCTATTTTGTGACATATATAAAATAGCAAAAGAAACCACATTTCAGCAGCTGTTCTTATTAATTTTAGCAAAGTCAGAATAATTTATTGATATCAACCTTTTGAAAAAATGTCAAAAAAATGTACAGTACATTTAAGCTGAAGGTGTTATTAATTTTAGCAAAGTCAGGATAATTCATTGATATCTATATATATATATTTTTCAAAAAAAGATAAAAAAAAAAACACACTACATTAAAACAGAAGTTGTTACTAACTTTAGCAAAGTCAGGATAATTTATTGATATCCATTTGCAAAAAAATGTCAAAACAATGTACAGAATATTTAAGTTGGCTGTTATTGAGGTTAGCAAGTTAGATTTATTGATGTCTATTTGCGAAAAAATATCAAAAAAACATACAGGATATTTAAGTTGGCTGTTATTAAGGTTAGGAAGTTAGATTTATTGATTTCTATCTGCGAAAAAATAACAAAAAAATGTACAGGATATTTAAGTTGGCTATTATTAAGGTTAGCAAGTTAGGTGTATTGATAGCAATTTGCGAAAAAATATCAAAAAATATACAGGACATTGAAGCAGAAGGTGGTGTCAAGTCACAGCCAAAGAAGCCCAGGGACACACAGAAAGACACCCAGAGACACACAGACAGACACCCAGAGACACACAGAAAGACACCCAGAGACACACAGAAAGACACCAAGACCCCAGCCAAAGCAGCAGTAAGCCCACCACAGCCAGAACACAGGAGGACACCAGTGGGGAGTGCGGTTCTGCAGCATCGCTCTCTTTATACCAAGTGAAGGGTCGTGCACGGACCACTCGCGTATGGTCGCGAACCGGTCACGTGACCTGGAACGCTGCTGCGCAGCGTTTGTAGCTCGCGGCTGCGCCGCTCACGCGCTCCGCTGACAAACTAATGACCAAGCATTGGTCAGCGGGCCCACAACCACCCACCCCCCTCGTTTAACTCTTAGACTAGGTGGGTACCCGCGCTTCGCGCGGGGGTGTAGGTCAAGCGCCTTGGTAAGGTCAAATGCATCAGTAAGGTCAAGTGAATCAGTAAGGTCAAGTGCATTGGGGTAAATAGGATCATGCAAAATATATCCCTGATCATATAGTATCATGAATCATGTATGCACCCATGGAACAGCCGAACATGCAGAGCTCTCTCTCGACCTCTGGGATGGGCCTCCCAGCGACTCTAGACATGAAAATGGTAATAGTCTTGACTGAATCATCAGAGATTATAAGATTGCGCCTATTGCCATAATCCACAGGTTTCAAAGCTTGTGCATTGTGAAATAGACCCAATAGTGATCTTGGGGATCCTGAATTTTGACAATGTGGTTATATTGATATGCCAGCTGATCCTCTGGTGACACTCACAGAACCAGAAACAATGCCAAAATCAGAAATGGGGGAAGACCCAAAGTGCAGTTGGATAGCATGTCCTTACACGTAACGTGTCCTCACAGGTAGTATGTGCTCACACGTAATGTGTCCCCACAGGTAGAGTGTCCTCACACATAACGTGTCCCCACACAAAACATGTCCCACACATAACATGTCCCACACGTAATGTGTCCTCACATGTAACGTGTCCCCACAGGTAGTGTGTCCTCACACGTAACGTGTCCTCACAGGTAGTGTGTCCCCACACGTAACGTGTCCTCACAGGTAGTGTGTCCCCACACGTAACGTGTCCTCACAGGTAGCGTGTCCCCACACATAACGTGTCCTCACAGGTAGCGTGTCCTCACAGGTAGCGTGTCCTCACAGGTAGCGTGTCCTCACAGGTAGCGTGTCCCCACATGTAACGTGTCCTCACAGGTAGCGTGTCCCCACACGTAACATGTCCCCACAGGTAGCATGTCCCCACACATAACGTGTCCCCACACATAATGTGTCCCCACAGGTAGCATGTCCCCACAGGTAGCGTGTCCCCACCGGTAGCATGTCCCCACCGGTAGCGTGCCCCCACATGTAACGTGTCCCCACCGGTAGCGTGTCCCCACATGTAACATGTCCCCACTGGTAGTGTGTCCTCACATGTAACGTGTCCCCACACATAACATGTCCCACACGTAACATGTCCTCACAGGCAGCGTGTCCCCACACGCAACGTGTCCTCACAGGTAGCGTGTCCCCACACGTAACGTGTCCCCACAGGTAGCATGTCCCCACACATAACGTGTCCCCACAGGTAGCGTGTCCCCACCGGTAGCGTGCCCCCACATGTAACGTGTCCCCACCGGTAGCGTGCCCCCACATGTAACGTGTCCCCACCGGTAGCGTGTCCCCACACGTAACATGTCCCCACTGGTAGTGTGTCCTCACATGTAACGTGTCCCCACACATAACATGTCCCACACATAACATGTCCTCACAGGCAGCGTGTCCCCACACGCAACGTGTCCTCACAGGTAGCATGTCCCCACACGTAATGTGTCCCCACCGGTAGCGTGTCCCCACAGGTAGCATGTCCTCACAGGTAGCATGTCCCCACACGTAATGTGTCCCCACCGGTAGCGTGTCCCCACAGGTAGCGTGTCCCCACATGTAACGTGTCCTCACAGGTAGCATGTCCCCACACGTAACATGTCCTCACAGGTAGCATGTCCCCAAACGTAACATGTCCTCACACATATCAGGGACATGTATCAGTATCTATTTTGTGACATATATACAATAGCAAAAGAAACCACATTTAAGCAGCTGTTGTCATTAATTTTAGCAAAGTCAGGATAATTTATTGATATCTACCTTTTGAAAAAATGTCAAAAAAATGTACACTACATTTAAGCTGAAGCTGGTACAAAGTTTAGCAAAGTCAGGATAATTCATTGATATCTATATTTATTTTTCAAAGAAAGATAAAAAGAAAACACACTACATTAAAACAGAAGTTGTTATTAACTTTAACCAAGTCAGAATAAGTTATTGATATCTACTTGCGAAAAAATATCAAAAAAATGTACAGGATATTTAAGTTGGCCGTGATTAAGGTTAGCAAGTTAGATTTATTGATGTCTATTTGCGAAAAAATATCAAAAAAATGTACATGATAATTAAGTTGGCTATTAATAAGTTAGGTTTATTGATATGTATTTGCGAAAAAATATCAAAAAAATATACAGGACATTGAAGCAGAAGCTGGTGTCAATTCACAGCCAGAGAAGCCCAGAGACACCCAGAGACACACACAAAGACACCCAGAGCCCAGCCAAAGCAATAGTAAGCCCACCAGCACAGCCAGAGCGCAGGAGGACACCAGTGGGGAGTGCGGTTCTGCAGCATCGCTCTCTTTATACCAAGCGAAGGGTCGTGCACGGACCACTCGCGTATGGTCGCGAACCGGTCACGTGACCTGGGACGCTGCTGCGCAGCGTCAATGGTCTGGGCTGGGCCTGGGCCTAGGGCTCGCGGCTGCGCCGCTCGCTCCGCTGACCTAATTTTTACGTAACATTATTTGTAAGCGGTGCCCACAACCACCCACCCCCCGCGTTTCACTCTTAGATGTACATGAGCTTAGTAAGCAGGTCGAACCTTTTATCTATTAATGGAATGGGAGGAGCAGCTTGTGGAAGCTGGAAGAAAGTATAGGAAGGTTCTGGGTGTTTCCAGATGACTCACAGTGTTTCCTACCAATCACAGCTTGATTTGTCAGGAATGACTCACTGATCAGAGTCATGTGACTTGGCACAGCTTGGTTGAGTTATGTACTCCTGACTCTCCAAGATGTGCCTGGTTTGGTTGAGTCACTGAGGCTGTACCTTCAGTTATGACTTTGGCACTCAGAGGCTTAGTAATCAAACCTGAGCCAATTAGTGCTCTGTAGCCACAATAACCAAGGGCACGGCCGGGCGTGTCACCGCCTCTCTCTCTCTCCCCATGGATCGCCGGCATCGGCGACTCCTCTCCCTCGCAGCCGCCCTCGCCCTCTTCTTCCTTCTCTACACCTACGCCTACTAGATCCGGAACGCCATCTCCTACGGCTCCCGCCCGCTATGGGACACGCCCGACGGCCCGCGGCGCGTCGTCCCCCACTACTACGCGGAAGGCACCGCGTTCGACGCACAGCACTGCGCGCTGCACGGCTGGACCCTGCGGGACCCCGCGCGCGCGCCGGAGGTGTGGGACGCGGTGCTGTTCAGCACGGAGCTGGACCTGCTCGAGATACGGATGCACGAGCTCGATACGGTCGTCGACAAGTTCTTCATCATCGAAAGCGACCGTATGTTCATCGCCGTTTGTGCCTTTTTTTTCGTTGATCGTTGACCAAACATGCCTGCCTCGTCGTAGGTACGTTCACGGGCATCCCGAAGGCGCCCGTCTTTTCGCAGAACCGCGCCCGCTTCGACGCCTTCGCCGGCAAGATCGTCTATAAGCTCATCAGCGGGCGCGTCCCCGCACATGGGGAAACGGCGTTCGACGTCGAGCGCGACCAGCGCGCTGCGATGACCGCGCTGATCAACGCGCATGTCCCCGCGCAGGCGCGCCCGCTCGTCGTCTTCTCGGACGTGGACGAGATCCCGGCCGCGCATACCCTGCGTCTGATTAAGGCGTTCGCGGCGCCGTCGCCGCTGCACCTCCAGATGCGCAACTACATCTACTCGTTTGAGTGGCCGTACGGCTGGGGGAGCTGGCGCGCGCAGATACACGAGTGGGGCGCCCGTGAGTTTTACATGCACTCGAAGGCGACGGACGTCGTGTTGGCGGATGCGGGGTGGCATTGCAGGTGCGGCGTCTCTAATGGCTGGCTGCGGCTGCGGCTGCGTGCGCCGCCGGTGGCTGACGTTGACGTTGACGGGCGCTGCAGTTATTGTTTCAGGTATATCCACGAGTTCGTGACGAAAATGCAAGGTGCTTTTTTTCAGTTCACGGTGGTGACTTTGGCTGGCATCAAATTAGTGTACTTATGTGTGGTTTGCGCGTAGGTTTCTCGCACGCCGATCGTATTGGGGGAGATCGGTCCCTTCTCTCTCCAGCGAGAATTCAGAAGGTGATATGCGAGGGTATGGATATATTTAACATGTTGCCTGAGGTCCGTCGTTACTCCCGTTCTACGCACTCAACACTCATTCATCATCTCGACCTTCAGGCATATTCCGTACGTCCCGCCAAATATTCACTTAACGTCCTCGACCCAACTGACCCCGCCAACCGCTTATCCAGTACAAAGACATGCTCTCTCTGATGCATCCCGATGCGTAAGCCCCAACGCCACATTCCGAGCACTCGTCTTTATGACCAGTCCAGCAGGTCGCAGAGTGCCGTCGGCTTACCGCAGCACCTCATACGGAACGCGGACAAGTTCAAGTTCTTACTGCCCGGGGGGTGCCAGCGCGCGCCCGAAGACTGAATCGCTTTACCGTGCGTAAAGGGTTCGGGTTCGGGTCCGGGTTCGTTGTCCGTTCGTTGTCGCACATTTTTACGCCCACAACGACTTGGTCACGTGCGAGTCAGGTGTAGTGCGTTATTTACTAGTGGCCTCTTTCGCACACCTCTGTTCCAGCGCAGTAAATACCAGCTTTGCGCCCCTCATCCTCTGTGACAGCGGCTGCCGCACAGTCCACCCATATATATATGTCCTGGCGGGACGTACGGCGCACTCGCACAGGCCAGACAAACCCGCCGGAGATTGGACTTGCGCCAGCTGCCGTCAAAAGGTGTATATCTAGGGGGTGTATACTTATCTGAGGGGTTCTCACAAATTTACTTTATGTAACTCGATTACAGTAGGATGTACACCAGACCTAATACGTCTGTCCAGGCTCATAGCTCTCATGCATGTGCGCCGTAGTACGTGAGGGGCGCTGTATATGTACGGTCCAAGTGCACCGTAGTGAGAGGCGGGATACGGGGCGAGGTGCACCGTATGTAGAGGCGTAAGGACGGTCGGCGGTCACCGGGGTCGGTTGAGGCGTAGGACAGTGCCGGCGTCTGAATTGAACACGCATGTATTTTGCAACACGTTGTACATGTTATTTACAACAGGGTTGTATGTTTCCAACAGCTGGCGTCTCATTCCTATCCGCGTATTTTGCCACGTACTTACATTTGCCATCGACAATTTGTCGAAGCTGGCAGTTTCTCCGGAAGGAGTGGTCTGCGGCGAGATTTCGAGGTATCGAAATTGTGACATTGCAAAGCATTGGAGGTGGGAAAAATAGACGAAAGTGAGTTAGAGATGTGCCAGGCGAGGATGCTTTATGCTGCCCATACTCCTGGTGGAAGTACCCCGCCCGCTACCGGATCAACTCCAGCACAGTGGGGCCAGACAAGCCACCTCTGAGCCGTGAAGTTAAGCCGATGGATTCGCGAATATCCCGTCGCAATTTTGTGTGCAGGTGTAAGAGGGAGGATGATCGATGACGCGTGATCCAGTTATATAATACCCGCCAAGCGAGTCATACCGTGACTGTAGATGCTCTTTCCCGGCAGCGACAACACAACGAGACTCCCTAGACTGAATACATCTGACCCGCTATATGAGCGTGAATTTCAGGGCGCACAGCTGGCCCGTCGATGTAAAGAGAACGCAAGCCGCAAACGCGGGGGAAGTCCCTTTACTTGCAGCGGGTAAGCGCCACTCCCGGGAGACAATCAGCTGACGGCGCAGCTACAAGCTCACGGCGGTTAACAGCGGTTAGGGTACTCCACGACGGGCTGGGACACCGCAACAGAAGAGCGAAGGTGCCGAAGGCAGTTAACGTGCTCTGGCCATCTATTATTTCGTCCAATCTTGACTATGAATATTTTCCTTTTCTTTTCCATTGCTCCATCAGATCTCTCTGCTTCGCAACCTGCTTGTCTGTCATCTATGCCATTCGGTCGTGTCTATCTCTGGTGTTCTATGTTTGTTGTTAGACTCGGAAGTGTGAAAGCGACTCCCAACAGCACCCTTCGACAGCCTTGCAACATTACATGTCGATGTATAAGGGAAAGCTGGGGGAATGATGCTACAGCGCATGTTCAAATGAGAGCCGGCCCAACGCAAAGTCGCAGACTGATTGGAATGGATATCGAGCGGTCAGTCCCATTGAGACCCCCCGGGCCAACTGATCACGGGTACTCAGTCAAACTTTGAATGGCCGATGGGATAGGTTCTGTGAAAGGCTGGGGAAGCAGTGGCAAACGTAGGTGTCTGAGATGTTAGCGTTTGAAGGCCACATGCGTAACCAACGCACCGCGCCGCTTCAAGTTGTCATGGCGGTGATCATTGACAGGGCGTGCCGCAATGCGATCAGCGATCGGGAGCTGATAATAATGAACTCCAATTCACTGTCGGGGCCTACTTGCAAATCAAGCAGAAGCGTCATACACGACGAGTTTCTACCTTGCGAGATAGTCTTCATCAGCTTAGTATCCCCGTGCTGGGCGAAGAGACAAAGGTAATGGAAGAAACTGTTGTTGGTAGATGTCTCTCCTACAAAGTTTCCAAGAAAATTGGAATGCTTGGACACCCACCAGGTATACGCGTGTCGGCATTTAGCAGGGATGCACGATTTATAGGGGTCAGTGGGGGAACGTCTGCGCTGTTGTGCTTCCTTCGGTAATTGTCCGATATTTACCATCGTACTCAAGTCTCTGTTGCGTTCCGCATGTATTCAGGTACGGAAATTAAGGGTGCCTTTCGGGTCGAATCGTCAATGAGAACCGCGGTATAACTAGACATCCGTAGAAAGTCAAGTACGCACAGCTATTAAGGTCGCACAGGAATTGAACATGTTCCCGTAACGCGGGGCTTACAGCAAGACAGATAGGGAGAGTCCATTCGGGCAAATATGACCAGTTTTATATGGGAATAAGGATATGCTGCACGGAGCAAGATGGAGTAAGCAGCGGTGAGGTACCCTGGATAGCCGAATTGGCCGAGATGCTGCAAAGGGCTCTGTATACGAGCGCTCATCTACAGCAAACCGATTTCGAGCACGCAAAATGTGGTGGGTGGAAAAATCGTTTAGTGGAACGGGTATGCGTCACGTGACGCATGTCAGCGCGGCATATGCCGCTCACCTTTTCGCTCATCATACGATCCATTGAGGCAATTTGTGTCAGATTGTCAAATTTCGATGAGTACCTTGGTAAGTATGGGATGCGTGCCTTCTACGAGCACATGATTTTCAAGTTACAGTTTCACATGGGCCGACTGTCTCTCGTTGAAAACCCTCATGTTCTCCGCAACTGTCTTGCCTCTGCATGAAAAGGCTTTTGTGGCCACGGCATCTATCTCGTTGTCGTCGAGCGGCTTCCAGCATGTCTCCTCCAGATGTCTCCGGAGATGAGTTTTCCGGGCGTACGTCGTCGGCACACCATATCTTGTGCACCCGTAGGGGCACGGCACCTCCAGCTCCTCCGCACGGCGAAGGTCAGTCTCGGATTTGATGATCTTGGCATCAGATAGGTCCATCGACCCATTCTTAATGCGCCTAAGCTCACGCATGAGGTGGGACTTGAAGTGCCGTTTGCCGTTTACGGATACATCTGTGCCGCATGTCTTGCCGCATCCACTGTCCAAAGGGCACCGGTATGAGTGCTGTGCCGTCTCCGTATGCTGCCTATCGCCGTCGACGTTATTTGATGGCACGGGGTGCGGGCTTGGAGAAGAAGGTACGGGATCTGACTGCATTGCCAGGGATCCCACCATCTCCAAACTGGCAGCATTTGCTGCCGGTGGGGTGGCCGTGGAGGTCCACGCCACCCCCTGGTTGCAATATACATGTTTGTTGGTGATGGTGGGCCTGTGGCATGCGTCAGTGTCCTGTCTCTGTCTGTCGAACACACGCGAAGCCACGCACATGTTCTGCCCACCATCTGTATGGTTTGTCCCTCCGCTATCATAGGAGAAGGACATTCCTTGATATGGGGGTGCACCACTGTCACTGTACGGCACATTTTCCTGCGGTAGGTAAAGGCCTCTAATGTCTTGACCGCTTGAGAACTAGATCAGATGTGCTATTACACCCATTAAAAATATTTGCCTACCCGGGATATTCCCTCAACGCTGAATATGAGCTGAAGGTCCGGTCTGTCTGACTGGGAGCTGCGTGGCATGAGATCGGCCCAAGCTCTTCCGCGCCAAGCTCAGAAGCATTGTCGGCATACGCAGCTTGCGGTAGAAAACTGGGTCCTGTGTCTTGACCCCTTATAAACACGTCAGATATGCGCTATTGCACAAAAAGGTTTGCGTCTACCCGAAGTATTGCCTTGAATCCTCAGCGAATGTCCCATCTGTCTGTCCACTGGGGGGGAATTCTTGCCTCACAAATTGCGGATACTCAGAGCGGGTGCCAGAGAGTGGTATGCCATTCGGAGGTTGAGATGGATAACTGTTAAAGGGCCATGGGTGATAAAGTCCTTCCGGCTCCCGGCTTCGGACAAAATGATTAATTTTCTATTGTCACGTATAACGACCACGTGCTTACCCGAAAGCATACTCCTCCACACGATAGCCGACAGGCGAGCTTGTCGACCCAGTGTGATGAGCCGCGCGGTACGGCATAATGTTTGCCACAGGCTCTTCGTTACCTACGTGGTCACAACCGGTGTAGGGTATGTCCTGCGGGACGGAACGGAACTGAAAGTACTCTGAGCGAGCACCGCTAACTGCTGCGCTGTTCTGGAGTGTCCGCTCGCCGTAAACATGCGCGACGTTGGCTATCGGGGGTGCGCAGTGCCGCCATCCCTGTTGGCCGCTTGAGAAAAAGGTGAGTACTGTTCTAGCATGCTGTAGAATGCTTGTACCTACCCATAATCTATCTGACCAGCCGAGTAATATGGCACATGTTCCGTCCCTGGTTGAAAGTCTGCATCGGCGACTGGTCCAACGGCAACACATGGTGGAAACTGCGGAACAAAGCCATCCGTCAGAAGCGGCACATTTCTGTGTGTCAGCCAGTGAGCCTTTTTGTCTTCACTCTGACAGAACCTGGCGAAACATACTCAGAAGTTTGACCGGCGTTGTCAGTCCAACCTGGGGTGACCGAGGTGCGAGCTGCCACATCTCCAACAAGCTGCTCTAGGGGATACTCGAACAGGCATGCTTGTGGGTCGACAGGTGCGTCCTGCTGAAGGGTGGCGTATGCGGCCAAAACCTCGTCGCTCCAGTGTTCCGACACGCCTATATCACCCTGAAACATCGTTAGTGGCGTACATCGCAAGCTTGAGAAGAATTCTCACTCTTCTTTCCTGTGTAAAGGGCCGGTTAGTCCAAGCATATTCACTCGGACCTGCCACTGATGGTTGTGGCTCATACAAATCATCCAGGGGACTGTTGTACTCGATCCGGACAGGGGATTGCTGCGAGGGAAAGGATGGCGCGGAGGCAGTTACCGGGGACGTCGTTAATGGCGTACTAGTAGAGTAGTGCGTGTACTTGGTGTGGGACGCCATCTGTGATCAGAGAATGTTGCGGTAAGAAAGCGAACGCAAGCCCTTTATATATCTACTTGGAGCATTCCACAAATAGTCATCCTAATCCACGACTGCGTTGAGTCCGATACGCTGAGAACGGCGTTATAGAGTTTACAACGTGTCAAAAACGTTGAAACACGCATCAACGCCTCGCAGATCACACGACAAGAAGCATGGGTTAAGCATTTCAAATATAATGGCTGTACTCACGATCTCAATGATACAAATTTGAATACGATACAATCAGGGAAAAGGAAGGGCAGTGACGCACTTGATCCAGTATCCTGGGGAATCACCCATCTTCCCGTGCAATGGATTGTGATATGCCTCAGTTCATTGTGAACTCTTTATTCTAGGTTTAAGTCACGTCCCGGTGCTCAAGGCCTCCGAGTCAGGGAGCAGTCAAACGTTGACCACGTTCGGATCGATCCAGTCGAGTCGCAATAATAAGGCGTGCCGGACACTCTAACCACGAGGTGTAAACGCTAGCTTCTAGCCAAAAATATGGTTTGAGAAATCACAGAAGCACGAGAAAATATTCCGGTGTACATGAGTGCCAAAGTGCCATCGAGGTTTAAAAACGTTTCCTGGCAGTGCCTCTATTTATGGACGTGGAAGGATGGCACTGCTGAGGACAGCTTCGATCTGTGAAGGTTGTAAGTAGCACGTGTCTGTTGCATTCCAACGCACCTTCTCGGAACCCAATAGTTTATCAACCAATCGCCATTCTCCAGGCTCTCGTCCAGTGATTATCGGTGAGCTCTGCCGTGCAATTCAACCACACCCACATTCCTCGATCCTCTGCCCCCACCGCCCACGGACGTGAGCACTAGATGCTGCTCGCTACTCGGAAACATTTTTACAATTACGGGCCATGGAATGACACCCAAACTCACCTTCTGCTTGGTAATTGTCGTTTCGACTATGTTTGCTCCGCATCAGAAGCTTCAAGTTAATTCGGATTGTGGACATTCCGCTCACTGTACACTTCAGGTTCACGAACCCCACCGTTTTCAGGCAGAGCAATCGACTTGAACATTCGCTAACCAATGCAGACTCACGGAATGATAATTTTGCAGATTGGGGAATAATTCATAATGGCTACATCCACGCTCGCATTACATCTACCTAGAATACACGACATCACAGTCGCAATCACAGCCGAGGGTGGGTATAATCACTCGTACGTAGACTATCAGATGAAGCAAAAAACAGCCGGGTCAGCTGTCAGCCCTTCAAGTGGTCATTCGAATGCACGGAGCCTCAAGCACGTCCTTCGCATACGCCTGGAACGCAGCCATCCCCGTCATTTTCAGCGCGAGACTATTCATCCTATGCGCGATTCGGCGAACTGCACCGTGGACGCCGGCCTTCCACGCTCCTGTGCCCATCCTCGCCAGCACCAGGGCTGCGCTCGCGCTCGTCGCACCCCACCCCCCTGTCCAGCATCATAGACACGCCGCGACTGCGGCACTCGCTTGGCAGCGCCATCCTTCCACGAGTCCGTAAATGGTGCCAGGACCCGTTTTTAAACCCCGATGCCATTGGCGATGGCACTTTGGCGCTTGTGTATGTACACCGGGAATATTTTCTCGGGCTTCTGTGCAATGGTCAACATGTGACTGCTCCCTGAAGGCCTGACGCCTTCAAGCTAGGCACAGAAAAGTGACTTACATCAAAATACTGAGTTTGCATAATGACACCAAGGATCACGCAATCGATGGAATGGAAAGATGGGTGTGATTCTACCGAATAGGAGTGGATCAAGTGCGTCACTTCCTTCCTCTTCTCCGATTATATTGTGTTTATTTGGATTGTTGAGAGCACAGCCGCTGTATTTGAAATCCAACCGCTTACCCCAGGCTTCTTTTCCTGTGATCTGCGAGGTGTTGGTTCGTGCTAGTCTCAGACGCATTTGCTGAACAGGTATGCCTTGGATGCCATCAGGTATAAACATTTTTGACACGTTTTAGATTCTATAATGCCGTTCTCAGGGTATCGGACTCAACGCAGTCGTGCATTAGGATAACTATTCGTGGAATGACCCAAGTAGATATATGAAGGACATGCGTTCATTTCCCTTTGCAACATACTGTGGTTCCAGATGGCGTCCCATACTGTCGGAGCTAGTGTCGGTACTTGGTAGGTTACGTAGCTGACTCTGGGTTCAATGTAGCTCCACAGATGGTTCTGTGGCGTGTTGCCTACACTAGGTAGACCTACTGCTTTCTACTTTGCCTCTAGTACCCCTCCACCTTTCCCAACCTTGACAAGCCCGAGCCTCCTCCTCGCTCACTGGGCAGCTCGTTTCAGGATCTTTCAACCACACTTGGACTGTCTACTCTATGGCGTTCTGTCAAGACGGCAAATGCATCATCTGACATGATCATTGGTGAGGGCTATCACAACCGGCGAGGTCGTTTCTGGACCATTCGAGGGCCACACCCACGCAGTCAGCTCTGTCGCGGTGTCGTGGGACGGCTAGCGGATCGTGTCGGGATCGTATGAATGGGATGTAACGACCGGCGATTTCATTGCAGAGCCATTCAAAGGTCACCGCGAGTAGATCTACTCTGTTGCGTTGCCGGCGGACGGCAAGCGATTGGGTCGGGCTCCAGGGACAAAGCGATCCACGTGTGGGATGCGGATTCAAAACCGCTTCTTCGAACAAACTTATAAGTTAACTTGACTCAGACGAAAATCAAAGTATTGGAGTGCAAGCGGATGATCCAGAATACATATATATACCATGGCTGACACTCTAGTCTAAACGTGCTTGCTGGTGAATCAGTAAACTCGCCGGACTGTGTGAAATGGCTATGCGCTTCTGGCACATCGACCTCTTGCGTTCGAATCCCATGCAAGGCTGGCGTTCATTTTTTATCATTTTTCTTTCTTATTTCATATGTGTGCTAAAACGTGAGAGCCATAGGAAACATGACGGTGGGAACATCCATGGTAGTCCTATCTCGGACCCATAAGTCTTGTACAGTACTAGCCTTCGTCGGACATAAATTATTTATTGGTCACATTTCAGGAGCGTTATCAGGAGGATTTGCAGGAAAGTCAACTATTTAAGGCTCACAGCGTGCTTATGGCTGAAACGCATCAAGTCGTATTTCGGGCTCATCACCGATGAGCGCAGATGGTGAAAACCTGTGCGGGAGCCTTAGACAACGCCACAACGGTCGCCTACCGCCAAGAATCACGCACGAACTGAACGGTCCAGCCAACTTGAACGAACAACCCCACATGCGCACTCACACTGATCCTGGACGGGACCGTACCGTGACCGTCCTCTACTATCATTCCTCAGTTCTCAATCCATGTCCACGCATTGATGATAGTAACTCACACATCTCCGCTTGTCCAGCTCATCACAGCACCGCCTGGGACACAGGCCGCGTGCATGGACATACAAAGGGCATACCGGAACTCACCGGTGCTTCCCGCGTGGCCATACCTGAACACAAGTGACTGAAGTACCTTGCACACATTATCACCTTCCTCACTGTACCCAAATCAACCATGGAGATTGCCATGAAACTCCTGGCTTGTCCGACCCCATGTATCTCTGCGAGTTGGGCCTGGCTGCAGAAGGCTGCCCGTCTGATTCAAGCACCCAAGTGAGTTCCAACATTTCCTTACCCAAGTCTAGCTCCTCATTCTTGCATGCCACACTAGAGGTGCTGGCTCTTCATCAGCAAGTGGGGTAGGCCAGGCAAACCCTCCCCAGCCACAGCTTGCTCACTGTCATAAGCCTTGTGTTTCCAAAGATCCAAAGAATTTTCTTACACCTTCTGTATTCCATCCTCACATCCTAGTCTGTGACTGCATTACCGCATGGGTTTCTCCACACTCGATTGCCAGCTGTGCAGCACTCCAAGGGGCGATCCCACCAACCCACATCTCTCACCTTGATGATGTATTCATGAATGCCATCGTCAAAAGACATGGAAGAACTGGGGGCAGGCCTTCTCCACTTCCATCAGTACTGTGATTCCATTTCATTACCTGAACTCAATCATAATTTGCCGATCCATCATTCACATCAGGACCCTGGCCCATGGAGCCATCATCGATCATAGAACCCATCACCTGTGAAACTCCCACCGCATGATGTTGGCGCAGTAGTCTAGATAGATACTAAGACGACTTCAGTGTAAGCTATTATTAGTGAGAAGTAATAAGTACCTAAGACTACTTCAGTGTAAGCTGAGAGGTCATCGAGCAAGCGTACGCTACTTATACTCCATAGTTCCTTTGTACTCTAAAATGGGAATGGGGACAATAGGATAAGACAATAAGGACCTAAACAAAGGGAAACTGCGGAGACTGCGCAAGGAGAACAATGCGCAAAGGGGGATCAGTGATCGGTCAAGTATGACCGGTTTTACAACACTCCCCCGTACTTGAACTATCAACGAGACCAAATCTCCTTGCGAGATAGCAGTGTTGGTTTTGAGGCAAGGATTTTGTCAAGAGGTCTGCAATGTTTTCCTTCGATGGTATAGGGAGGATGTTGATGACTCGCTTGTTGACCAATTCTCATATGTAGTGATAACGAATGTCGATGTGTTTGGTCCGCTTATGAAAAACGTTATTAGTTGCGATTTCTTTTGCTCCAGAGGAATCACAAAAAACTTCGAGTGAGGTCAACGGCGAAATGGAGTTGATTTAAAAGGGAAAGCCACTGTGTGTGCTTTGCACATTCGCAGAGAGCCATGTACTCGGCTTCAGTGGACGACAAAGCGACGGTGCGTTGCTTCTGGGTGGCCCAAGCGATAGCACCTCCGGCGAGGATGAGGGTGTAGCCGGTCGTCGAGCGGCGGTTATCGGGATCGGAGGCCCAGTCAGAGTCGCTGTACCCGATTAATTCGGTGGAATCATTAGATCCGTATGTCAGCGTGACATTTCGTGTGGCGAACAAGTAACGGAGTACGTGCTGCGCAGCGTATAGATGTTCTTGGGCAGGCTTGGAACCGAATTGAGAGAGCTGGTTGACAGCAAAGCAGATGTTGGGTCGGGAACCTAACATGGCGTACATGAGCAATCCAACGATTTGCTGATATTGAGAAGTAAGGGACGAGTCTGAGTCTTTCTCGGTGTTTGCGATGAGCTGTGTCCCTGTGGTGAGTGGGGTATAGTTTGGTCTGCAGCTAGACATGTTGAAATGCATTAGCATGCGTTCAATGTAATGCGACTGGCCGATGGTGAGCGATCTCTTCGGATGGTCACGAGTGATGTGTAGACCGAGGAACTGTCTGATCTCCCCTAGATCAGTTATCTTGTAGTGCATGGCAAGTGTGCGTTTGAGGTCTTGAATTGCATCTAGGATGCCCAAAAGGGCGATGTTGTCGACATAGACCAATGCTATAAACGGGTCCCCCCATCATGACGTTTGATAAAGATTGAAGCATTGTTAGATATGAGTTTCTGAAATCCGAGTCCCTCCAGTGTGTCGTTCAGGTGGATGTGCCATTGCCAACCCGCCTGCTTTAAGCTGTAGATAGCCTTTTTGAGGCGACACACCTTGTCTGGCTTCCCTTGGATCGCAAAACCCTTCTGTTGATCCATATAAATTTCCTCGTCCAAGTCTCCGTTGAGATACACTGATTTGATATCAACAGGGTGGATGTCCCAATCCAACCGGGCTGCGAGCGTGACCAGCAACCTCAAGGAGTCAAGTCTTGCGACAGGCGTGAAGGTTCAAAATCGATGCCAGCAGTTTGTGAAAAACCTTTGGCGATGAAACGTGCGCGGTAATGGATGACAAGGCCGGCGGTGTCACGCTTCGTCAAGTATACCCACTTACATTTAATTGCCTTGCGACCTTGTGGGAGGCTACACAATTCCCAAGTGCCATTTTCAAGAAGGCACTTGATCTTCTCTTGCATGGCAGGCCACCATTTCTCTGCATCTGAGCATGAGATCACATACTCGTACGTGTTTGGATCACCGGTAGGTGTTGTTGGTGCTGAAGCCAGGTACGATACTATCGAGTCGTCCCATGGCGCGGATGTTGATGAAGAGTCGTGCAGAGTGGATGGGCCAGCTTTGTGGCTGTGGTATGCGTCTGGGCTGGCATTGTCCGGTTGTGGGGCTAGGACGCACTGTTGGATGTGTTTCGATCGGCGGATGAGGGGTTCAGGAGTTCCAGGTGGTGCGGGAAGTTGATCAGGAGCTGCACCTGGTTCAATTTCCGGTGGAGCACTCGCTGCATCGGGAATGTTGGGTGGTGGCGACACTGACGGGGCCGTTGGAGGCTGGTCAGCTGTACCAGGGGGCACTGGTGGTAAAGGGTATACGTCTTCGTCGTCGCTCTCTGGTAGAGCTAGATCGATTTGCGCGGATGGCGACAATGGTTGTGAGAGAAGAGGTGGAGCGGGCGTGGGAGAATTGAGTGGGAGCTTTGGGGTAGATTTGAGAGGAAAAACTGTTTCCTCGAAAACGATGTCAGTAGATATGACAGTCCGTTTGGACAATTGGTTCCACAACTTATACCCCTTAGTGGAATTGTCATACCCTACGAACACGAGCTTTTGTGAGGTTGGATCATATTTTGTTCGATTTGTCATTATGTGGGCATACGTGAGGCATCCAAAGATGCGGAGATAGGAGAGGTCGGGTTTGCATCCTGTCAGAAGTTCATATGGGGAAGTATTTGAGATGACGCGAGATGGGGCTCGGTTTCGAACATGTACCGCAGCGCCCACTGCGAACTCCCAGAATCCTTGTGATATGCCTGCACTGTACAACATTGCTCTGGCCGCCTCTGCTATTGTTCGATTTGCGCGTTCAGCAACTCCGTTCTGCTGAGGTGTGTTCGGCGCAGTGAGACTATGGTGTATACCTTGCTTTTCCAGGTATTGAGTGAATTCCTGTGATAGGAACTCCCCCCCACGATCAGTGCGTATAGCTCTGAGCGATCCGTTGTAATATTTTCCAACTAGTGCATGGAAATTCTTAAAGTGCGTGAAAGCTTCGCTCTTAGCTTTTAAGAAATAGATCCATTTGTGCTGTGTATAGTCATCAACTAAAACGAAGTGGTAATAGTTGCCTTGGATCGAGCAGGTATTCATCAGGCCTGCTAGGTCCATGTGGACAAGAGCGAAGGATTCAGTGCAGCGATGAGTTGAAGGGACAAACTTTCGCCGCGTGGACTTTCCTAGTAGGCAGCCTTCACATGTAGCTAGTGCGCGTTTTGTACCTGACTCGAGCTTGTCATCAATGTGTCACAAAGATGACCAAGAGAGGTGTCCCAGTCGAGCGTGGAGGATGTTGAGTGGGGTGACGTGTACATATGATACAGAGGGAGCGTTGGTTTGCAGTGAGAGCCAGTAGTGTTGACCATTCACTCGTGCTTCTGCAAATACCCTTCCGCTCTTTGATATTGTGGCTTTAGAGCCCAAGAAAACTGTTGTGAAGCCTTTTAGGTCGATTTTTAGCACGCTGAAGAATCTTCCTCCAATGTCAGGTGCGTGCAGCACATCATGGAGAGTGATCTTCTGTTCCTGACCATTGACTCTTGATAGCCCAGTGACCGTGCCTATGCCAATGTAGGGGACAGAGGTCGTTTTATCGGCGAAGTAGGCACGTCTGGGTGCGGAAAGTGAATGGTACTCCGAGAAGTCGGTGATGTCGTTTGTGATGTGGTCAGTGCATCCTGAATCCAACATCCACTTGCGTTCACATGCGATATAAAAGCAGACAGTGTCGTTGGAAGTCTCGGTGGTAGATACAGGTGCTTCCGTAGCAACCAAATCAGGATGGTCTGATATAACGGTGCTCACTGAGGGTGTCGTTCCCTTTTCCTTTTTCTCTTTTTTTTCTTTCCCTTCCCTTTTTGTGCTTCAGATTGGGCTTCTTCACGTGAGAGGCCACGAGCTTTGTGTCTACAGTCCTTTTCCCAATGTCCAGTGCCGGTGCAGTAATTGCACTTATCTTTTCCAACGTTCAACTTCGCGCGGATGGCATTTGCGCTTGGTTGTGAGCCCTGTCGAAGCTCCTCGGACAGGATGCGACTCCGAGTGTTTGCCCAGTCAATCTTGGAAAAGTCGGTGATGGTGGCAAGGATCGTCTGCTGCACGATTTCGTACGATGAGGGTAGGGCCTGGAGCACGTTGAGCGTGTGGAGGGGGTCACTGATAGCTAGGCCCGCTGCGACGATGTGGTTCTTCAGCTCAGACATCTCGTCGATCTGCTGAGTGATTTGCGTGCCAGGTGAGAAAGTCATCGTGGTGTATCTGCGATAGTCGACCCAGAGATTTAGGCTGGTCCTCATTCTGTAAGTCGTCTTGAGATTACCCCAATTTTCTTCTAGGGTTTTCGTCATGTCAAGGGACTGGTGGACGGAGGGCTTTACTGAGACTAGTAGGAGGGAGAGGCCTTGTGGAGAACGCTTCTCCCAATCATCGAATCGCTTGCGTTCCTCGTCAGTTGGTGGAGTGCTCATGGAGGGGGTTGATTCGGTCCCTTCAGCGACGCGTAGTGCGTCGATGAACATTAGTGCGGCTTTCAGCGAGAAATCCCAGCTGTCCCAGTTCGTCCCATCAAACTTCTTGATGGTGGAGTAATTTCGAGGTGGTTGTGTCGGCCATGGTTGGGTGCAGAAACTGCAGGTGGAGGGAATGTGATACGTAGTCGACTATCTGTAGGTTTGGGGAGATTTAGAGCATGGGGCCCATAACCTGTTGGCGCAGTAGTCTAGATAGATACTAAGACGACTTCAGTGTAAGCTATTATTAGTGAGAAGTAATAAGTACCTAAGACGACTTCAGTGTAAGCTGAGAGGTCGTTGAGCAAGCGTACACTACTTATACTCTATAGTTCCTTTGTACTCTAAAATGGGAATGGGGACAATAGGATAAGACAATAAGGACCTAAACAAAGGGAAACTGCGGAGACTGCACAAGGAGAACAATGCGCAAAGGGGGATCGGTGATCGGTCAAGTATGACTGGTTTTACAACACATGAATGACCCTCATGCTCAGGGTGCATTCGGCCAGTGTTGGTTGCAGCCCCCATGCAGGTTAGCATCAATGGGCTTGATACTGCTGCAGGACAGGACGGTAGGAGCTGCCAAGGTACAGAATCTTGGCACCCACGAGTGAGTGTGTGCAAGCGTGAGTGGCTGTGTCTGTTGGAAGTGTCTGAGTCATGCAACTTACACACTGTCGTCCACTGCACATTGGTGCCTTCCAACTTGCCCTGCACACCACTGAGTCCAGATAGCACCCCGGCCATTGACACTCCATGGAGGACTAACCCTAAAAAATCATAGCTGAATATGAATGTGTTACGACCATGCATTCCCGACTTCCGACACTCAGTTCTGCTCACATTCCGACCCTCTGAAAATTCTGACAATCCCGCCCCTTGTTATATCCTTTGGACTTTCGGCTCTATTACTTGGACCCACCAGACTTGACTCGCAGCACAGCAAGACCATATGTCCATCCCCCTTTGGAGTCTCGTTGTTCCATTATGTCAGATATACTTTCCGACCCCTTGTTCTTTTGCCATTGTTCTTTACACTACCCTGCACCCCCTTGTAGTCCTTTGTTCGCAATTAGTTACTTACCCCATATGTCTATCCGACTTCCACTTTCCCCATAATTGGCTTAGTACTACCCCATTACCTGTTGTCTCAGCTCTTTGTATAAAAGCCCCTCATGCATGCTCACTATCCTGCAATCAGATAATCACCTTCGATACATGATTTCCTTTGCTCTATCTCCTGTTCTTAGCACAGCGAGTTTTTCATGACCTCTGTCTCTCCGCCTTCTGCCTTCCAACCCAACTTCCGACCTCTGTTTAGTTCAATACTTTCCAACCTCCAACTCGCGATCTGAAATACATAGGAGGATAGTTCATCGGGGACGCAACATATAAGTTGAAGCTATTGTCCTTTCTAGTTCTGACTTGTGGAAATCTCGATACGTAACAGAATGCCTATGCTCTTGCGAAGCCCAATCGGCATTGGCATAACCAACCAGTCCTTCTCGATTCTTTCCAAGTGTTAATTTGTAGTCTTTTGTAGTCTTCAAATATTCAAAGACTTGTTTGACTGCATTCCAATGTGTTCCACCTGGCAAGGAATTGAGATGTAATGACACTGCAAATGCAATGTCTGGTTGGGTGGCTAGTGCTGCCAACATCAGTGATCCGATTGCTTGCCTATATGGCATTTTCACTATGGAACTCTTTCCTTTCTCATTTGAGGGCATTGGCCTTTTGATAGTTTTCTATTTGGGTCCAGAGGCATACGGCATACTTTAGCGTCTTCTAGATTGAAACACTTGAGAATTCTTTCAATATATGCATGCAGGTTGAGAGATTGTGATCATCTTGTTTTTCCAGTTTCTTTCAATTTTGAGGTTGAGTAACCAATGTATCTCACCCAGATCTTTCATACTAAAGACCGGTTTGAGACTATCTTGTACTCCATCGAGAGTTGACTGGTTTTCAGCAGTGATAGTCAGGTCATCAACTGCTGTCACAATAATTGCATGGCCGCCGGCACCTTGTCTATAAAATACAGCTGCATCAGAAGCTGATTTTGTGAATCCTAGCTTCATAAATTCGCTGCTTAGAGATTTATACCATTTCCTTCCAGATTGGTTTAGCCCATGTATGGCTTTCTTGAGCAGGAGCACATTGTCTTTATTCTCACTCTCATATCTATACAGCTACTTCATATAGATTGGCTAGGGCAGTCTTGACTCATCTCCTTGATTACTAACATGAATAACCTCCCAAGCAGCAGTGGTGCTTGTTAGCATAGTGGCCAGATCATGAAGGGGTTTGGCCTTGTGCTTGCCTCGCAAGCTCAAGTTAGTGACATGACCATTGAGGTTTGAAGTCATGAGTCACTGCAGGTGCTGCACTTGTTTCCATACCATCCCCATGTTAAATCCAACTGAGAATGCACCAAGGAAGGCTGAATCTGCCAATGCTAGCACCAAAGCCAAGTGACTGCAGCAGAAGAAGAACCACTGATCGGTATTCTACTCATGCCAGTTGCTGTGGGGAACACAGCCAAAAATGGCTTCAAGGCTGTGGTGTGGTGTTTCATCCTGCAAGAATTATGAGACATTACTGAGGACAAGAACAAGAAGAATGCCAAGCAAATTAAAGCTAGGTTTCAGCATGTGAGTTGCTGCATATTTTACCAACCTATTGCTAGCCTGATTGATATCCAACTGAAAATTGAATACAAAATCATCAAGGAATTGTGAGAACAGTCTGGATTTGGGATGAGGGTACACAAGAGTTACAGCACCTAGTAGCATCTAGGATCCCTACCTTGGCCGATGGTTGAAACATTTTATTACATGTAGCTTCACCCATTTTATTCTCAGATTATAGAAAAGAAGACGGTGAAAGTATATGGCAATTTGATTGTTGGGATATAAATAATTCTATTTCAGTCCCTCCCGAGTGGCCGCTCCGCTGATGAGAACACCTCTTCTTACTTTTATGTGTCTTCTTATTTTTTCTATCAACTTTTAATATACACTATATCATTATAACTATTCATACTAATACTCCTACTCATATCTGTTACAAATATCTATCCAAGTACTATTACTTCATATTGTAGTCTATGGGCATGTTTGGTAACCAGACCACAAAAATCTGATCTGGAGAAGTTACAAAATCTGCAACCCAGAGGATGTTAATCAAAAAGGTCATGTGATACAGTATATATGAATATATATAATATATTATGGAGGGTGTTTGGAATTACTATAATATCAGATGTTTACTAATAACAGTGACATTCTCATAAAACTCCATCTTTAAATAGTGATATCTTTTCTGAAACTATTCTATGATTAAAAGGCAATTCTGGGAAATAGTTCTCCATGTTACATGCTAAACAATTAAAGGTCATTTAATAGAATCCATTGTATATGATTTCCTGCTGTTTCTAGATATCTGTTAATACTTTGGTTGGTACTCCATTTTTTTAAAACTAAACTGCAGTTCTTTTCATGTAAAATATGTAGATACTATTGGAGATTTTTCATCCTACAGCCTTTCTAATTAAGCAAACCCGCCCAGGTATTCTTGGTACATTGAATCAAATAGAAATATCTTCTAGTTAACTCACCCATTCTGAGGTAACACATATGTATTTAAAGGTGCCAATGGCATACATGTGTATGGAATGTACTATTTAAGGGAGTATACCTTTTAAAATTCTTACAGTTCTAACTCACCAGAGTGTTTCATAATCTATTCAGCTCTTAAAAAAAGCTTTGTTTCATGATGTACAAATAAGATTTAAAAATTCCAAAAGTTTTAAAATCCAAATTATGTTGAGAATAGATTTCAAGTATTTAAATGATCTTAAGGAGATATTAGAGTTTGGTACTTCTTATAGTTTCTGAACAACCTCCTTAGAACTGATCAGTGAAATACGCACCTTCTGAAGGACAAGACTACGCTCTATCATCAGGTATGTTGACCCCCATTGCAGTGGGCTGTCATGTATAAGGCATAGGTCTGGTATCTCATAAGCATTACCATTCACATCCAACCATCGCTGTGGCCGATTCTCACACATAATGACTTCCCTGAACTCTTCCCGACTGTTATGACCGTTCCAGTCAACCATCTCCGCCACCTCCAGAACACCTCCGCAGCACCTTCGACTCTATTCTGCAACATCTGCAACCCACAACCTCAACCCCTTGTTCTTCAGTACCCATTGTCGACTCTACCCACCGGCCTCTGTACTCAACCCTGAACACAGCAAGATACCATGTCCATATTTCCATTTTTTCCGATGCCTATTGTACTTATGCACCTTTGTTCTTTTGCCATTATACTTACTCTACCCTGCACCCCCTTATCATCCCCTTGTTCCGCAGTAGATACTTACCCCGTATATCTATCCGATTCCCGCCCCCTCTGGAATTTGCTTAGTACTACACTATTATTTGTTGCTTCAGCTCTTTGTATAAAAACCCCCACATGTATGTCTCCGTTTCTGCAATCAGATAATCGACTTCGATACATGAATCCCTTCACACTATCTCCTGTTCTTAGCACAGTGAGTCTTGCAAGTTTTGTCTCTCTCTCCGCCCTCGACACTCTGTCATCCGCCTCTTCCGCCCGCCTCCTCCGACCTTTATCCTCCGACCCTTCGACTCTTGGTACTCTCTTCCCAACTTCCACCTCCTCCAACATCCGGAAGTCAAATCCGAAATACTTAGGACGGTAGTTCATCAGGGGTGCAACATATAAGTTGAAGCCGTTGTCCTTTCTAGTTCCAACCTCTGGGATTTCCAATATGTAACACCAACGCAACTGTGATGATTGTATAGAATTTGTAATATTCTGGGTGATGGCAATCGGATAATGCTGCAGTGCCTGTGCAGGTGTTTGCACTTGAGAGTTGATCACTACTGGCACTTCGCAGTTCATTGTACTGTTTTCAAGGTGTCAATGATTGTGATTTCGCGGAGCATCCCCGTGACAGTCAGATGGAGTTGGTGCGGAAGGCAGCTGCAACATGTTAAAAAAGTGTTGTAAGGGAACATCATGCCAGATTAACTGTCAGGCACAGTAAGTGTTGCTCTAAGCTATCAAAGCTAATTGAGTGATCAAGCAGTAGATGCTCAAAGTCATGCATCATTGTGCTATTGTTTGAAGCACCATTGGTGGTCACAAATCTGATCTATACAAACTTGAAAAGAAATCTGGTTGTACAAGTGCAGAAAGCGGCTCACCTTGTTGGTTATATTTACTCGGTCCATTACATATAACAACCCTTTTGCGAGTGTTTGACCATAGTGTTGGCCAGGCAGAGGGAGGAATCTGATCAGTGATGACCTCAGTGATAGACAGCAATGATTGCTGAATGAGGACCGGTCTCCTTACACCAAGTAGTGAGCTGTAACACCCATCCTGAGGGACTGGTGCACGAAGACCAGCTGGCAGAGGTGTCACTCGTAATGGTAGAGGCTTATCTCAAGGTCATGTGGGACATGTGCCTAGACCACCCACAGAAGTAGCTGAGGAGAGGTTGCATGCTAGATGGGAAAAGCAACGTGAGGATAGACTGGCTCAGAATGAGGAAGAATGCATGGCACATGAAATGAACACCTTTCTCCCAAATTCAGAAACCTCACCTGACGACTCTGACAGCTCTCATATACCATCACCTGAGTCACAGCTTGCTACACCTCCTAGTCATCCAACACCTGCTCCAGACTCTCATATAGCTTTGCATCATGTTTTCATCACTTCGTGTGTCATCGGTTCTCCATCACCATTTGGTAGACCTTGACCCCACACTCCAGCAGCACCAGCATCCCATGCACCTAGTCGGCTTCCCACACAGAAACCAGTAGTTCAGAAAGGTGCTGTCAATGTATGGTACTTCTTTGAACCTGGACATTTGACCAAGGGAACAAAAAGGCGGTGTAAACTGTGCTTGTAATATTTTTCTCTTCCTTTATGTTTTCAACACAACTTACTAATACACGTTCATTTAGTGATCCCTCAGTAGAATACGCAGTCACCACAACCACAGGTGTTCTTCGTAGTCATCTCGAAAGGTTTCACGAGTATATGGATGCTTGTAAGTCTCATGGATGGAAGGTAAAGATCAAATCCCTGGTAAGGGCAGTGAATGATGACAATGCTCCGGTAATGTCTTCATTTCCCCGACCTCCATTTTCTGTGGCTGCGTGTAAAGCTGCTCTTGCCAACTGGATCGTTGCTGATGATCAGGTACATACTTCTTAATATCACATTTCTACATAACCTGACATAATGATATAGTCAATCAATGTTGTTGAATGCCCTGAATTTCGACACTTGGTCTTTACCCTTCAAGAATCATTATCTGAAAAGGATCTTCCCCATCGCACAGCTATTTGGAACCTGGTGACATTGGCCTGGAACTGTCATTTTGCAGAGCTCAAGTCTGAACTGGAGGTAAGCACTATACAATTTACTACGCTCTATAGATAAGTTAATTGACGGCCTTTGCATTAAGCACACTGTTGGAAAAATATCGCTTACCACAGATTTATAGGACAACAAAGGCATGCATGCCTTCAGTGCAGTGACCGGAGTACACCATCTTCATCTTCCTGGGCTATACAAAGGAGAGCATCCTCATATACTGGACATGGCCGCCTCTTGCGAAGGGTGGGGCCCATACGTGGTGGCTGCTTTCCATAGCAGCAATTTTAGACAAGCTCTGGAGTGTCGAAGTGATATACTTTAATACTTACAAGACCTAAGATATTATTTTTTGTATTTATACTGCTCGCTGTCCTGTAAAATTGAACAATGTCATGGTTAAAGGGTCAAATGTATTTTGTGAACAGTTGTGAAGGATGATCGGACACCTAGCCTACATACGCAAGTCAGCCTTTACAAGTTTATAACCATAGATATGCCAAGGACTTACCATACAGTCAAAGCAAGTGGTTTCCTGGAGCTTGCCTAGATGGTCTATTATAGCATCCAGTGAACGGTGGGTTATGGCTTCAGTTATGGAACGATTTGCAAATACAATTTCACCTTCCCACGCTTCCAGCTCGAGCCGGCTTCAACCGGTTTTTAACCGGCTTACAAACCAACCGCGTTCAGATTTTGAAGCCCGAACACCCAGCTGACGCAGCAGCTGACCAGGCCAGACCATCGGCTGCCCCAGTAAGACACCATCTCGTCCCACATTGGGACGCCGCTTGCGTGTCCCCTTTGTGTTAACTATTTAGCAAGGCTCGACTCTATGGCCCGTAGAGTCGAGCTCAATACTCTTATTCTAAATCTTGCTCACATACATCTAGTGTTCTCTGATGATGGGTTGAAGTAAGTGTCAAACAATATATTTTTTCTTATTTCGGAGGGCTCACAAAGATAAATAGAGCGCACCTGGGACGAGTGGGTACAGCTAGCCCGTTCCCCATGTATCCTGGTACACCCAAATATGCTACTGCTGCTGCTGCTGGTGCTCGTGCTTCCCTCAATGTCTTGGACTCGTCGCCCAGTTCATTCTCCCCTCGCTCATCGCACTCCTCTACACCCTCTCTTCCTGACCTGGACGAGGTCACCACCCTTCGGTTAGAGACTTTTGGACCTTATCGCGAACATATACGGATGGCCAAGATGATGCTAACGTGGACGTGAAATGGCGAAAAGGTTTATAATTGGTACGTTGCCCACCAGATTGAATTTTAACTACGATTAATAAGGATATGGCTACAGGCCTTGCCATGCTGATAATCAGATATACACCCCTTACGAATTGCCACAGGCCTTCGAAACACTTTGTCTCGAACTGCCGGAGTGCCCGTGCGCCACACAGGAGACAGACCCGGATACCCGTCACTACTACCACATCTGGGTGGTCCAAACCGGCCAATATCATGCACAGTAAGGTTGCTGCCACCTGTGCACAGAAGTGGCAAGGCTGCGGTACATGGAGTGAGTCATTCAATCTACATCTTTTTTCTACACTAACTTTTGTCAGTCTGCCTGACAGACTTCATTAGCGATAACCCTGGTTTACCAGTGGAAGTGTACGCTGCAAGACCAGACACCGAGACCGGTCCAGGTATTTACTCGATTATTTTAGCTTAATACGACAGGTGATACTTAACAGCCATGCTAGGTCTCCCGGACTTCGATAGATATGGCCTCCTTCGTTCCTCCCAAATCCTGAGCAGTAAGAATTCTTCTTGTCTCCCTTTGTTGGTTCTCATGCCTCGTAGCATCTTGTACTAGCTCGCCCTCGCCGATAAAACCACCACCTCCATATCATCAATATCACCGGAAAAGACGAGGAGGCTTCAGTGGGGGTAAGTAATTACATCATTGTATCGTGTTTCTATGCTACTCAGTGCGGTGGTTTATAGTTGTCAAACAAAGCAAGAGGGACTCGGGGATAAAAATGAAGGCCCAAATTCCCACTGCGAGTGCTGACGACCGTTTATTGTCAGTCCACATTTGGGAACACCATCCACGGCTAGCTCGGCGCTCTCCATTCCAGACCTTCCCTTACCATCGCACTCGTCCTTGCCATTGCACTCGTCCTTACCATTGCACTCGTCCTTACCATCGCACTCCACGACCCCCTCAACCTCAATGTTTACTATCCCAGATCTTCCACTCCCGTCACACTCCAGCCAATATCCAGCCTCAAAAGGACCTACAGTTCTGGCATCGTCGTTGGATATGCCGCCGTCGAACCAGCTTGCAGCATTTCACACTATGACTAACTCGGATTCTGGCTACCAGTCGCCACCCATGTACAACAGTGATACAGGAGCTATAGAGACTACCCCACGTTCCAAAACAAACCTAAGCTATCTAACTGACAGTGTCACTATAATGCCAGATATGTATATTTTCAATTAAGCTTTCTTCGACTGACACTTATCTACATTTGTCCAAGGAGACCGAAGGCACGGTGACACGGCGTGCCTCTGGGAGCCGCCTGATGCACATACAGCGTTCACATACAATCGACATGTGCCGCCACTGCGGGGCTCTCAGTTGGAGGAGGCATTTCAAAACCTTCGCTCTAACAAAGGTATCAGTTCAGAAACGTTTTGGAGAGCATTTGACATGTGTAACTGTTATCAAGTCTTTACTAAGGAAGCCCTGCACTATATACATGGGCCGAAATGCCCAATGTGGGCATATCCTGACATGCGTTCGTGATTGTGTGCCATAGACTCTCCCCGTAGCTATTTCTCAACTTTCTTGATGTATATCGAGAGTAGCTACTAAATAACAGAACGACTTTTCTTGGAATTATACGCCTAACTTATTGTGGCAATACTACATCAACACAGACAGGTCCCTCATGCTGTGAAGGTCCTTGCAGGGATCGCGGAGTCTACAGAGTCAGTCTCAAATGCCTTTCCTTGGTTTCAGCACTTCAGATTTAGGGCAGGTTCAACCTCTTGCTGGACAAACACATTGAGTATCTCACCCTTGCAGTGAACAACGCAAAATCTGACTAACCTTGGTCGCAAGGACATGTAAAGGGAAATGTTTTACGGGAGGATAAATCGAAATCAAGTATCACGGGTGCGCAGCTTCAGCTGCCATTACTGCTCTCAGCCTAGCTAACTACTGCCGAAGGTATTGGAGCCAGGATATCACGGCACTCAATACCCACTAAGGTGACGAGACTAGTGTACGTAGTTCCTGCTTGGCCCCTGCGTATAGTGTCGGCTCACGACGTTAATGACAGCTCAATGCTCTCTCAAAGGCTCTGCACGACAGAGGGATGTATCTCCTGCACGTCGTCATCAACCACATGGCCGAACGGACTTTAACAACCAGGTGCGTTTCATATCCGTGTATTTCTCTTGGCCATATGGCTCTAATTGACGAAATCTATAGTATAAAGTTCTAGGGGGGGCGGTTGTGGGCTCACTATATGAAAACAGCACGCTCTGCTGACATAAGCTTGACATAATCCTGACTAAGATGCAAACAAACCACGCACTATGGCGGGGCTTGAATGCGAGCGGCGCAGCCGCGAGCAGCGTCTAATCCTGACTAAGACACTGCGCACTGTTAGCAACTAGGGGGCTATGGCAGGGAAGGTTCGGTAGAGTTCTTAGAAAGCTAGAATCAAATATACTCTCTCAGTGAATTTATTGTCACTGATGTATTAATACAGTACCTAGAATCAAATATACTACATGATTTTCAGTCAACATGCTATGTAAATATGAAAGATACTACTCGCCTCTCTCAGTGAATTTATTGTCACTGAGAGAGGAGTGTAATCCTGTCTCAGAAGGCATATACTTGCACCCGGCCCTTTAGCGCCCAAGGGCTCGCGCGTCGAAGTCGTTTCAAACTCCGCTGGGTGCAGCCGCCTGTGAAAGTAGAAATAACAGAATGAAATGGAGAGATAGAGAGTGACTAGAAAATTTCGAAAATAAGCAGAGAAATGGATGCATGGTACAAGAACAGTATGAGAAAATATTGAAACACCACACAATAAATTGAATATATTATGCTTGATTTTGGTGCAGGAGCATAAATGCACCCAACACGCCCCCTCAAGCTTAATATATTCCGATTCTCTCGTTGAGGATTCTCACTCTAGGACTAGGAAGTCCTTTAGTGAGAAGATCGGCTAGCATGTGTTCCGTTGGTAGGTACACAAGCTTAATTTCTTCATCTTCGACTATATCTCGGATGAAATATAATCTAATGTCGAAATGCTTGGTCCTCGTGTGTTGTTGAGTGCCATAGACGATGGCAATGGCTGATTGATTGTCTGAATAAAGTTTGATGGGACAATTCAGCGGTTGGAATACTTCAGAAATAAAGTGGCGCATCCATAAGGCTTCTTTGCTCGCATGAGTCAGAGCAACGAATTCGGCTTCAGTTGATGATAGGGCTACTATGGATTGTTTTTGACAACTCCATGATACTGTCCCTCCATCAATCTGAAAAATATAAGCCGAGTATGAGTGCCTGTGCTCTTGAGAAGCCCAATCCGCATCTGAATACCCAATGAGGCCGTCTCGATTTTTCCCAAGTGTCAATTTGTAGTCCATCGTGCCTTTTAGATATTTAAAGACACGTTTGACTGCATGCCAATGTGTTGGACCTGGGTTTTCGAGGAATTGAGAAAGTAATGACACTGCGAACGCAATGTCCGGTCGAGTGGCTACTGCTGCCCACATCAATGATCCTATCGCTTGTCTGTATGGAATTCTTGACATCTTCTGTTTGTCTTCATCTGTGGAAGGGCATTGGTCCCTGGATAATTTAACGGCTGGGTCGAGAGGTGTGGAAAATGTTTTGGCATCATCCAGATTGAATTTTATGATGATTTTCTGGATGTATGTGGCTTGTGATATTGCAATCGATTTGTTATTCCAATCTCTTTCGATTTTGAGGTTCAAAAGCCAGTGAATCTCGCCTAGATCTTTCATACTGAAGATCTGGGCAAGATCATGCTTTACCCCATCGAGGATTGGTTGACTCTCAGCTGTGATAGTGAGGTCGTCTACTGCTGTCGCAATAATCGCATGCCCTCTCGGTCCACGTCTACAAAATACAGCTCCATCCGAAGCTGATTTAGTGAATCCTAATTTGAGAAATTCACCACTCAGACGTTTGTACCATTCCCTTCCAGATTGTTTGAGGCCATAAAGTGCTTTCTTCAGCAGGAGGACATCATCTTTGTCTTCGGTCTCATATCCATACGGCTGTCTCATGTAAATAGGTTCTGGCAGTGTAGCATTAAAATACGCACTGTCCACATCCATTTGGTGAATAGGCCAGTTATTCCTGGCAGCAATGGCACATATAATCCGTAAGGAAGTCATCCGAGCAACAGGTGCATAGGTTTCATTGTAGTCAACTCCAAAACTTTGTGTAAAGCCTTGGGCGACCATCCTCGATCTAGGTGTGATGGGTTCACCTTCTGGATTGCGTTTCCAGAGGAATACCCATCTATTTCCAACAATATTTGCCCCAGGAGGTGGTTTAACCACTTCCCATACACCTTTGTCGAGTAGCACCTTATACTCTTTATCCATCGATGCTTTCCACATAGGATCATTTAAGGCTTCATCTGCATTGCTAGGCTCGGTCTGATTTAAATCCGGCAGTACATTATCTTTGTTTTGATCGGAGGTCGAAAGTGTACTGATGGCAAGGTTATAATCACTGATGCCGTCAGTGACAGAGGATAAATCTTGTTCGAATAATTTGTCTTGATGGTCCTCAATGTCCTCGTAAGCTAGTGTAGTGATATCTGCACCAGCATGTCTCTTGGTTTGAGATCTTGTTACGGGACCACTTAGGGCCGGTTGCACCTGCTGCTGACGGATTCTCTCGCTTCTCCTTGTTGGAGCAGCTTCTTTAGGTCTGGCATCAACAGTCTGACTGGGTTGCAGCTCTTTCAGACGTTCCTCTGGTTCATCATCATCAATTTCCTCGATCTTTGCCTCTTCGCTGACTAAGCGGCTAGGCATAGGTGCTGGCGCCGAGATGGCCTGTACCATTTTTCTGGACGTAGGTAGCTGTGACTCTTCAATAGAAATGATTGGAGCTTTGCCCCCTTCATCTCTGAGTCAAATATAATATTCCGCTCGACAGAAACCTTCTGAGAGTCAGGCCAGTAGATGCAGTGACCATGGCTTTGTCCAGGGATTCCTATCCACCGAGCTCTTTTGGCACGGGCTGCTAGTTTGTTTCCCTCTTTGACTTTAACGTAGACTTCAATTCCCCACACGTGTATGTCTTTCAGGTTCGGTTTCTCGTGATGGATCATTTCAAAAGGGGTTTTGTCTGGCAAAGCTCTTGTATGTGTCCGATTCCTAAGATAGTTGGCGTGCAAAATTGCATGCCCCCATAGAGTCTTAGGAAGACTTGATTCCAATAGCATGGCACGAGCTCTTTCAACTAGAGTTCGGTTTAAACGTTCAGCAACACCATTTGACTCTGGGGTGTCGTGCACGGTTAACCGATGCTTCGTGCCTTGCTTGGCCAAATGTTGTTCAAATTCTGAGCTTGTGTATTCGCCCCCTCTGTCGGAAACAAGTGCTTTGATGTGCATATTCCTCTGTCGAAGCATCAAGGCCTCGTAGAGTTTGTATTTTGAAAATGCTTCCGATTTGTTTGCCATCAAATAGATAACCGATTCTCTTGAGTAGTCGTCGATGAAAGACACATAATAGGATTTCTTGTCAATTGTGGAGTGTCTCGCTGGTCCCCAGACATCAGAATAAATTCTGTCACCGAATTTTGATGATCGGCTTCTGGGTTCCTGAGGAAGTGATTTGCGTGCAATCTTCGCCTGAATGCACGCATCGCAAACAACCTTGTCACCTTTTGAGCTCAATTCAATGCCTAATATCATGCCACGGTTGAGCAAATGCTGTAGGGACTTTTGTGAAATGTGCCCCATTTTTGATGTATTTCCATGGCTGATGCGCATACATGCGCTTCGGCACTTGTGTGTTGTAAATCAAATCGATATAAGCCATTCAGCTTCGGTGCTTGCATCAATATCCTGCCTTTACGATTGGATATTGTGCATTTCTGATCAGCTATTTGTGTGTTATAGCCTGCCTCATCGCACCGGCCGATCGAGATCAGGGTAACAGCCATTTTGGGCGCATAGAACGTATCCTTCAATGTAATGTTCACAGTCTTATCTCCAACCTTGTTAGATAGCACGAGTGAGCCTGAACCGAAGGCATCAAAAGTGCCTTTGTTGGCTGCACGAATTGTGCGCGGCTGTGAGAATGGACTGTAATCCCTCAATAAATTCTTGTGAGGGGTCATATGTGCGGTCGTTCCAGTGTCGAGGATAACAACAGTGTCCAGAGATAAACTACTCAAATTAGAGCAGTCGAAGTTGGCGAAAGCGGCTGGACTGCCACTCTCATCCTCCTCAGAGGACACTTCTTCGGCAACATTCGCCTTGGCTTTGCCCTTCTTCTTTTTGGCTTTCGCTTTCTTCTTCTGACGTGGCCCCTGGCCTTCTTTACCACCTCCTTTAGCCCAGCAACTTTCTATAGCATGTCCAGGCTTGTGGCAATTAGTGCATGCAAGCACCTTCGGGTCTTTCCGGCCCTTCTGCCCTTTCGTAGATGAACCAATAAATGCCTGCTCTTCTTGTGAAATATTGAGGGTCTTTCTCCTGTCATATTGAGCCTTTAGTACTCTGATAATATCATCAGGCACTAAGGGCATTCCACATTCTTCGAGCGACGTGGTAAGGGCATTCATAACTGCCTCATAGGAGGGTGGAAGTGATGCAAGGATAATGTCGGTGAACTCTCCTTCAGAAATTCTGGCTCCCATCTCATTGAGACGAGCATAGAGGTCTTGGGCCTTGTCCAAGTGATCTCTCAAGTCTCCATCCTCAGGACACCTCATACTGCGAAGCTGTCTCTGTAGGTTGGTGAGGACCATCTTGGGCTTTTTGGTCATCTCATTGACCAATGCATCCCAGACTTCTTTTGCTGTATGTCTCTTCTGTAGCATCAGGGCTAGTGACTCTGACACTGAGACGATTATTTGGGTTTTTGCCTGTCCTTCTCTGGCAAGATATTTCTCCAGCTTCTCCTCAGCCTTCTCTATCTGAGTTTCCTCAGCTTCTGTGAGAATATGGCCTGGGGGCATGACTGGAGGATCAGGAGGTCGAATGGCTCTCCCTTCTATATGCCTGAGTAGATTTTTGGACTCAAAATAACTTGTGAGAGTAGCTCGCCACAGAGGCCAATTACTTCCATCTGTTGCAAGCTTCTCCACACCCAAAAGCTTCTGCGAAGTATCTGCGGGGCCCATAACCCTTGTTAGCAACTAGGGGGCTATGGCAGGGAAGGTTCGGTAGAGTTCTTAGAAAGCTAGAATCAAATATACTCTCTCAGTGAATTTATTGTCACTGATGTATTAATACAGTACCTAGAATCAAATATACTACATGATTTTCAGTCAACATGCTATGTAAATATGAAAGATACTACTCGCCTCTCTCAGTGAATTTATTGTCACTGAGAGAGGAGTGTAATCCTGTCTCAGAAGGCATATACTTGCACCCGGCCCTTTAGCGCCCAAGGGCTCGCGCGTCGAAGTCGTTTCAAACTCCGCTGGGTGCAGCCGCCTGTGAAAGTAGAAATAACAGAATGAAATGGAGAGATAGAGAGTGACTAGAAAATTTCGAAAATAAGCAGAGAAATGGATGCATGGTACAAGAACAGTATGAGAAAATATTGAAACACCACACAATAAATTGAATATATTATGCTTGATTTTGGTGCAGGAGCATAAATGCACCCAACACGCACGACGCGCGTTCTCTACCCCCTGCCATCACGCTCTCCCACCGTCCTCCCAGCGTGCTTCTTTCATATCTACTAGGTGGATACCCGCGCTTCGCACGGGGGTGCAAGTCAAATGCCTCAGTAAGGTCAAACGCATCAGTAAGTCTAATGCATCGGTAAGTCTAACATATCAGTAAGGTCAAGTGCATTGGGGAAAATCAAAGTAATCAATTTGCATCAAGTAGATATCAGAAATCAAGGAGCTCTAAGTAATACATCTTTATATACAATGTTGGTTGTGTTCAAACCCTCCTCAAGCAAGACCTTCACTTTGTTCCAGCTTGTTCCCCTTGAAACACCAACATACAACTGACCATGTCCAAACACTGGATATCTCAGGTCCAGCCCAACCATACCCAAAGACTGTCCCTGAGACTTGTTGATGGTCATTGCAAATGCCACACGCACTGGAAACTGTCTCCTCTGCAGCACAAATGGTAATTCTCCCTCTGATGGTGAAATAGTGATCCTGGGGATAAAAGCAGTATTTCCTGCACGTGGACCCGAGATGATCCTGACCTCCAACACTCTATTCCTCATCCTCACCAACTGCAACCTTGTCCCATTGCATAGTCCTTGCTTCTTATCCAAATTGTGCAACATCATCAGAGGCACTCCAGGCTTGACTTCCAAGTGAGCAGGAGGAAGACTGCCCATCTCTATGGAATTCAGATACTCCACAGGATACTGCTCTTCAAAGTCGGTTTCCTTGACAGAATCTGCACAGTGGAAGACCTGAGCATCACCTGGAAACTGCCTCAACACCATGGAATTGATCTCATTGACCTCAATATTTCTGGGACAGAGGATGGCCCGCTCCAAGAAATAATTGTCCTGGGCAGGGATTGCATTGCCAATGCCAGGGTATATTTCCTGGATCAGCTCTGCAATTCCAGGGCCACAAACCATGTGTTGAGGGAGTGAGAACGTATGATCTAGTGGGAGATCCTTTCCTTGACCCACATTCTGCAGCCATTCTGCAAACCTGGCTCTGTCAGGGTCATTTCTCACCCGCATGTTCTCTGTCAGATGGAGGACCTTGATCTTTGGCCACAGATATGACTTCTGAAGGGTAGCTCCCACGATATACTCCTTGGAGCCTTTGGGGACAATTGGGAGAGTCTGCTGAAAGTCACCTCCAAAGGTGACTGTGATGCCACCAAAGGGTCTGTCAGGCTGGTCAAGGAAATCCCTTAGTGTCCTGTCAATGGCCTCTATGGCATGGCGATGCTGCATTGCAGCCTCATCCCAAATGATGAGCCTGGCCAGTCTCAGCATATCAGCCTGGTCAGATTTCTTTTTGATGGAGGAGAGAGAGCCCTCATGGACAGGAATTGGAATTCCAAGCATGCTGTGAGAGGTTGTCCCATTAGTGAGGATAAGTGCAGCCATTGCAGATGAGGCTACAGCAAGCACAATGAGACTCTCCGCTCTACAGGAGTGGATTAGGATGTTCCATGTGAATAATTTCCCAGCGCCCCTGAGCCAGTGACGAAAAACATTTGTCCATTAGGTTTCCCCTGAGAATCTATGTCCAGTGCCGACCGTAATATTTGATCATGGGCAGACCTTTGCCCCTCATTCAGCTTGGGAACCTCCTCATCAGCCATCTGCCTCTCTTGAACAGGGTCATAGTCCCACTGCTCAGCTATGAACCTGTTTCCAATCAGGACCTCCCACTCGCCTACCACCCGAGGCATATCTTTAAAGCTGCTCAAGGACATGCCATTACGCTGAAGGAGTTTATCCAAGAGAAAGAGGCCAAAATCATAGACCTGATCATCCCGTGACTCCTGGATATTGTGTCTGACTTGAAGCCGATGTCTGAGATCATCACATATGTGCTCCTTGAAGGTGTCCCATAGTCTGTCAGGTTGTGAGGGAATGCAATGACCAAGGATGGTGGCAAAGAGATGTCTGAGCTGAGCGCCTGTTTTCATGCCACTGGCTTCCTGGAGACACACCCTCCACTCCTGATCATCCTCCAGAAGTCCACTGGCAAGACAGGCCTCCTTGTAAGTAGCACATTGTATGCCATCCACTGTCCTAAGCTCCTCAAAGGATCTGGCCCCCTTGACCACCGTGAGGAGAGTGCGCAAATAAAATCTCTCTCCTGATTTTGGGCTTGCAAAGTGAAGATGTCCAATGCTATATCCCCTTTGATGTGGTGTCCATACCCTTTCCTCTTTTTTCCAGGTAAAATGCTCAGGAAAATCCACATAGAGCACATCGCATGCATGAGGGTAGGCAGCATTGGCTTCAAAGTAAGCCATGAGCGCTGTCTTTGACCCCTCGACCCTGTTCATGATGGTGAGCAGATCAGCATCAGGATTGAAAACGACTGATTGCTGGTCTTTTTCATGGACTGGCAGTGCCATGACTGCAGGCACCTGGGTGTGGATTTCCCGCTCCAGCAACCTCCAACAGGCCTCATGAGCACTGACATAGCGAGCGTCCAGGTACTGCTTAATTTCATCCTGGGTGCGACCAAACTCCATGGTGGTCCGATCGTGGCCCTTGTATAGATACTTGTGGATATACTTGACGCACCTCACACTGAAGGTGAATTCAAGGTTGATGTGACACCGGAGTTTGTGCAAGAGCAGAGGAGAGTATGGCACAACCCATCTGTTGTCCACCATGTCACCTCTGACATTGTGCAGCCTTCCATCATTGCGACGACGATATTTTGGATATCCATCTACATTCACAATGGTCTCCTCACAGAAAGGCTTTGGGAAGCCTTTCTTGCACTTGCCATTTTCCATGCAGGGTGCGTTTGGATTCATTTGTCCACAGGGACGATGTGTCATCAGCTCACAGACCAACCGGTAGAGGACAGGATGTGTCTCTGGATCAGGGAACTCTGCTGAAATCATAGAATCCACCTCATGTGGATGTTTGACCTTGGACTCCCTATCGAGCCAGGTAAGCAGGTGCATGTGTGGGAGCCCCCTCTTCTGGAATTCAATAGTGTGAACGCGAGCGACGGTTTCTCCAAAGATCTTGTCCTTGACGATCAAGTCAATGAGGTATTTCTTTTTGAGGTGAAACACCCGCGACACCAGGTCAGGTCTGTCCTGAGCAGTTTGTCCAGGGAGCAACTCGGCCACTATCTCATCCCACTTTGGATTGGCAGTCATGGTAATAAATAAATCAGGGGTACCCTTCTTTGTTGTATGGCAGTTTTGATTCATGTCCCGTGTACTTCCTTGAAATGTCGCAGGCAGAATGACTTTTATGCCCAAGCTGTTTGCATCTCCAATGTCATTGTCCAAGCCTCCATATGAATCTACCATCTGGTTATACTGCTCAGCACGCAGAGTGTGTTGATTGGCCCTGATCCACCTCAGTCTGCTTTGCTCTGCAGCAGCCCAGGAGTCTACAATGTACTGCTGGAACAATTTGCCACCACGCAGGAGTGTTGTAGGTTCTCTCTCTCTCTGGAACAGACGATATGCATGGTACTGTATTTGGGTGACCTGTCTCCGTCTGTTTGGATTGGGATTGGCCTGCCGAGCACGCTCTGGCTCATGATAAGGAATACTTGGTTCCCATCCCAACTCTCCCTTGGGAAAGAGCAAGACATAGTGCAGCGAGGCATAGTTTGCATTGGTATCCAATACCCTTCTGAAAGGTCCACCTCTGAGCTGGACAATAATATCCCTAGGTCCCGGGTCGATGCCATCTCCAGGAAGAACGACTGCAATCTCATCTGCAGTTGGGACATTATATCTCCTAGGATCCCTGTGTGCCCTGTACGTGAGCCTTGCCTGGATGTCACCATTCTGTTCGTGAGCTCTGAGCCTCTCAGCTGCTTGTTTATATGTGCGCACATGAGGATTGCATAGCAGGAGCATTTCCTGCAAGTCTCCCATGATAGTTGGAGACAGACGCTCATTACGATTTTTTCTCTTTTCCAAAGCCAGTGCAGGATCATATATGTAAAGCTGGGCATACTTTGGATCGTCTTCATTGTCAGGGAGGAGAGAGCCATGGAGATGATACAGTTCACCCTGTAGCTTGAGCACATATGGACCACGACCCTCCCGAAGCAAATCTTGGTCAAAGTTGGCCCCCACAGAAGTGAATGCAAATGCAGCATTATACTGCCTGATATTCTGGCGAAATCCTTTTGCCTCAGGGTCCTGGCCTTCTAAGAGCTGTTTCAATGGCTGAGGGGGCTCTGGCAGGTCTTCCGGCTGCACCTTTCCTTCCATACAGCAATCACCAAACCTGGGCCGCACATTTGAGGATTTCTGCAGACGTTCTGCCCTCCAGTGTAATGCTCCACAGTCAGGGCAGGGAATAACCATGGGACCCAAATCATGACGCTGCACATCTGCCTCAATTACTCTAGAGCGACCAAGTGGAATAGGAGGAGGAGGTCGCTGAGGATGCTGCCGAGGTACAGGGAGCGGCTGAGGAGGTGCAGGGAGCAGCTGAGGAGGTGCAGGAAGCGGCTGAGGAGGTTCAGGGAGTGGCTGGGAAGGCTGAGGAGGTGCAGGGAGTGGCTGAGGAGGTGCAGGGAGTCGCTGAAGAGGCCGCAAAAGCGCAGGGAGTAGCGGCGGCATTGGTCTTATTGCATTGGCCTGAGCACGCAATGCTGCCACTCCTGCAGAACCTACTACACGAGGTCTAGGAGCTGGTTGTACAGGTGCTTGCCTGTGTCTTCCCAAGGGCTGTGCTGGGATAGGCTGTATCCCAGCAGCCTGAGCACGCAAATCTGCCACTGCTGTAGAGCCTACCACCGGATGTCCAATTCCAGCTGCCTGAGCACGCAACTGAGCAATAGCCGCTGAACCTACTACGGGAGCAGGCTGTACAGGGTCTGGCCTATTTCTTCTCAGGGGCTGTAATGGTGGGATAACTGCTAACTGTGCACAAAGGGCTGCCACCTGCTCTCCAGGACTGAGATTAGGAGGACGTGATGGCCCGGCCACAGGTTGTTGAAAAGGATCAGCGACATTGCTTCTAGGAGGAGGGTGGGGGATGGAAAAAGGCTGTGGTGGAGGGGGTGGCTGGTCCTGAGCTCTGACAGCAGCAGCAGCAAGTGCACGCGCTCTCCGATCAGTGGGCGACGTCATATGACCCTCCTGCTCCTCCCTCGCCCTTTCACGCTCCTGCTGACGATTTCTCTCTGGAGTAGATGGATGCCTGAGAAATGCAGGCATAAGCTTAGGGGAACAATCAAGCTACCACAATTCAACTTACATTTGCAAGCAGATGCAGCTGTTGTTAATTTTTCTTGGGCAAAGTCAGGGGAATTTATTAATTTCTAATTAAAATAAAATAAATAAATGTCAGATGGCTCACACCAGAGCACAGAGAAATATATACGTACCAAGGATGGGACTGAGAATTTGTTTGTTAGGCAAAGTCAAGGGAATTTATGATTTTCTATTTAAAATACAATAAATGTCAGATGGCTCACAGCAGACCAAAGAGAAATATATATGTACCAAGGAAGGGACGGGGAAATTGTTTGATGAAAATATCCAAGTCTTCTTCGGCTATCCAACTGGAATAATTCCAGTAAAAGGTCCTGGTCCTGGTCCTGGTCCTGGGGAGATGTCTTCTTCAGCCACCAGTAGTGCAAGTCAACACTAAGAGAACTGCAATGCAATTGTGGCTCCCTCTAAGGCAGCCTGGGATGACTACCTGGCTCCTTAGCAGAGAAAAAGCTGCCCCACTGAAGAGGTCAACCCCAATAGTTCACTGCAGAGATCTCCCTGGGAAGAGATCTTTTGTGTTCTACACTATAATCTTTTGTGTTCTACACTATATAGGCTATCTATTAATTCACTCTCACACAATTTTATTCTATCTAGTGGGCAGAGAGGAGAGGAGGGTGGTGGTGGAGTGCACAGACGCGGCTGCGCAGCGTTCTGCCAGTGCGTTCTGCCAGCTCAGCGCAGGGTTGAGCGCTGGAGCGGGAAGATCGGCGTGAACCGCCAGGAGCTCGCGGCTGCGCCGCTCGCGCTCCAGGTTCACGCCGGTCTTCCGGTCACGTGACCGCTGCGCAGCGTTGGTGCTCGCGGCTGCGCCGCTCGCCGCTGACATAAGTTTTACATAATATTATTTGTAAGCACGCCCACAACCTCCCACCATGCTACTTTCACCTATAGGAATTTCTGTCTCAGGTATGTTCTCACCTCCTGGATCAATTGACTGACCCTGATGAGGCATGCAGAAGCTTTTCATTCACTGGTGTGTCTCTCATTTAATTTTCGCTTTTTTAACTCATTTTTGGCCCCTTTTTAAGCCAGATTACACCTCTCAGCTCCTCTTCACTCTGCCTGTGGGTGTCTGCCTGCATCCTGGTGAGCATCCTGGCCCCATTTTCGCTTTTTTTGCATGGTTTGCTCATGCAAGCTGTTCTGCAGTGCCTTGGGTATGTTTTTCTCTTGTATTTTCGCTTTTTTAGGCTTATTTTTGCCTTTCTCATGCCAGATCTATCCTCCCAGCCTCATATCTCTTAGGTATGGTTTCATCCTCTGAGCAATTCCCCTTTTCTGTGTTAATTTTCGCTTTTTTGCCCTATTTTTTCCCCTTTTCAGGCCAGATTACACCTCTCAGCTCCTCTTCACTCTACCTGTGGGTGTCTGCCTGCATTCTGGTGAGCATCCTGCCCTCATTTTTGCTTTTTTGCATGGTTTGCTCATGCTAGAAGCTCTGCAGTGCCTTGGGTATGTTTTTCTCTTTTGCTTTTGCTTTTTAAAGTTTATTTTGGCTGTTTTCCAAGCTTACTTAGGCCTTTTTCATCCCAGATATACTTCCAAGCCTCCTATTCCTTTGTTAGGTTTTCGTTCTCATCACATTGTTACTTTTTTGAAATTAATTTAGACTTTGTTATCAGGTCCTCCAACAGGCCTTCCTGTCATTGGTGAGTTTGGCGGTCACTTTTACTTTTTTTTCTTGGATGCTTATTAGATATATCTAAGTCCCTCTGGTATATTTGGTTGTTTTATATAACTTTTTCAGGCTTGATTTAACCTCTTCATTCCAGATCTGTTCTCCAGGCTGTCACTCCTTAGGTATCTTCCTATTCTCATAGCAATTTTCCTTTTTGGCACCAATTTTGGGTATGTCCATAACTGATCAGTTTGCTATTTCTTTCAGTCCCAGCTATCCAGTAAGGTTTTGCCATCTGTATGTTGGATTTTCAAGATAATGCTGACTTGGCCATTAGTTTCCCTTCTTGGTTTTTGCTAGGCTCTGTGCGGTGCTAATCTCTCTGGCCTATAGTGATTGAGGTGGTTGGTTGGTTGGATTGTGCACTGGAAGCTTGCATTGCAGTTTGGTCCTGGCAAGAATTACAACTCCAGTGTGGTCTGTGAACTGGATTGGTTTGGTGGTGCATATTGGATTTAGGCGGTTTAGGTGGACATTGACCACCTTGCTGGTATCTGTGGTGGATTTGTTAGGTTGGGTGGTCAGTTGGTTGGATTGTGCACTGGGGGCTTGCATTGCAGTTTGAGTCTGGCCAGAGTTACAACTCTGTTAGCCAGTGTGGTCTGTGAACTGGGATTGGTTTGGTGGTTTAGACGGTTTAGGTGGACATCGACTGCATCCCTGGTATCCCCTATTGTTGGTTGTGAGCTACAGTCATTGTGAAAATGTGAGTATCCTTGATAAAAAAAAATTTTTTTTGGCTTGATTTGAAACTGACTGTAATCTAAGGGAGCCCTCTACACCAGAGCGTGATAGGCAGGAGGAGCGTGCTCTGGAGCGTCAGCGGCGGTTGCCAATGACGTCCCCTTCTGTGCGTCGTCGGGATAGGGTTCTCGCTGCAGCTCAAGAACGTCTTCGAAATCCTGACCCTCCACCTCCTCAGCCATTTCCTCGACCTCTACTCCCTCAGGACAATGCAATTCCTTGGCCTCCTGTGGCTGGACCTTCAAATGCCATTCCACCTGATCTAAGCCCTCGGGATGCTGTACGTGCCATACAGGAACGGTTAGCAGATATGCCTCTGGCACCTGTGCGTCAGAGACATCCCCTGTTAGCACCGCCACCTGTTCCTGTAGGCTCTGCAGCAGTAGCGGCACTGCGGGCCCAGGCTGCTAATGCCCAGATAGCACCTCCTCCTCCTGTCCCTGTAGGCTCTGCGGCGATAGCTGCCTTGCAGGTCCAGGCTGCTAATGCCCAGATAGCACCTCCTCCTCCCGTCCCTGTAGGCTCTGCAGCGGTAGCTGCCTTGCGGGTCCAGGTCGCTAATGCCCAGATAGCACCTCCTCCTATCCCTGTAGGCTCTGCAGCAGTAGCTGCCTTGCGGGCCCAGGCTGAAAATATCAATCCTAGACCTCTGCCACAACAAAGACAGGCACGACGGCGCGCACGACACCCTGAACCTCTCCCAAATCAAATGCCACTCCAGCAGCAGCCTGCACCACAACAACCTGTACCTCCTCTGCCTCCAGGGCCCCCTGTGCCTTCACACCCTCTGCATCCACCTGCTCCTCCTCAGCCCCCTCCACTTCCACCGCCTCCACCAATGCCTTTAAGAACCCTTCCACTAGCACGTCGCCCTTTGATTGAACAACGGATTGCACCTCATGACCTTGGTGCTATGGATGACAAATGTCCAAAATGTAAAGCATGGCATTGGAAGGCAGAGCGTCTGTCCGACTCTACCATTGCTGAGTCCAAATTTGGTATATGTTGTTCAAAGGGCCAGATACACCTTGAATTGTTTATGGAACCTCCAGAACCACTAAAGACTCTTTTGGCCAGCCAAGACAGGCGTGGCAAACAGTTTAGGGAAAAGATTCGGAACTATAATGCTGCACTGGCATTCGTCTCTGTGGGAGTGAATATAGATGACAAGGTCGTGAATAGACCTGGGCCATATGTCTTCAAAATTCAGTGAGGCCTCTATCATATTCATGGCGCTCTTCTTCCTACTCAGGGTCAGGATAGGGCACCCAGCTATGCGCAGCTCTACTTTTATGATCCAGCAGAGGCTTTGCGACGTAGGGAGGCCAATAACAGTTTTGATCCTTTGGATTCAGATGTTTTAAGTGACCTCCAGGAAATGATGCAAGCTCACAATCCATTGGTTCCAATCTATCAGCAGGCAATGGAAAGGCTTAGGAACCAGCCAGATAGGTTGACTGTGGAGGCCAGACTCACCTACAGAGCACATACAGACAAGAGAAGATATAATATTCCTACAGCGGATGAGATTGCCATTGTGCTCCCTGGAGAAGGTGTGCCTGGAGGCACTAGAGACATTGTCATTCAGCTTAGAGGTGGAGAACTGCAACGAATTCAGGCTGAACATGCTTTGTATGCGCCACTACACTATGTCCTTCTCTTTCCCAGAGGTGAATCAGGCTGGGATTGGGACATTCCACAGATAGACCAAGCTCTTCCACGACAAGGCCAGGAGGGGGAGGAGGAGGAGGACCCTTCAAGTGACAGGCGTGTGACCATGTCAAAATACTATCGTTATCGTCTTTTTCCAAGGGAGGGTGAAGCTGAAACTCTCTTCCTGGCTGGCAAGCTCTTTCAGCAATACATTGTGGATGCTTGGGCAGCGACTGAACAGCAGAAGCTAAATTGGATCAAATACCATCAACACGAGCTGCGAGCTGAGGTCTACAATCAGATGATTGATACGTTTGGACCTGAGGACAATCAGGCCAATCCAGCTAACTTGGGACAAAAGGTCATCTTGCCTGCTACATTTACTGGGAGTGCCAGGGATATGAACGAGAATTTTCAAAATTCAATGGCAATCACTAGGAAGCATGGTCCAGCAGATGTCTTTGTGACAATGACAGCAAACCCCCAGTGGAAAGAAATAAAAGATGCTCTCAAGCCAGGCCAGACTCCCAGTGATCATCCTGACTTGGTTTCAAGGGTTTTTCATCTCAAGAAGGAGCAATTGATCGAACGTATCATGAAGGATGGTATCCTTGGTCGCACAGTTGCACGTGTCCATGTGATCGAATTCCAGAAGCGGGGGCTCCCTCATATGCACCTTCTTATATGGTTTAAAGAGGAGGATAAGATCAGGACACCGGAAGCTGTGGATGCTTTGGTTTGGGCTGTCTTTCCTGATCAGAAAGAGCATCCAAGGCTCTACAAATTAGTTTGTGATCTAATGACTCATGGCCCCTGTGGACAAGCACGTCCTCGGGCTTCTTGCATGACAGAGGGCAAGTGTTCTAAACATTTCCCAAAGGAATTTCGTGAGGTGACATCTGTCACTGAAGATGGCTATCCACAGTATCGCCATCCTAATAATGGCAGACAGCATAATGTCAGAGGCAACATCATGGACAACCGCGACGTGGTTCCCTATTGTCCCACCCTCCTCTTGGAATTTGAATGCCATATTAATGTGGAACCCACTTTCAATGTGCGCTCTATCAAGTACATTCACAAGTATATGTACAAGGGGCCTGACAGGACCACAATGACCATTAATAAGGAGAGGGATGAGGTTAAACAGTACCTCGATGCACGCTATGTCAGCTCACATGAAGGTGCTTGGAGACTGCTGGAATATAAAATGCATGTTCAGGTCCCTCCTGTCATGGCACTTCCAGTCCATTTGCCAGGCCAGCACAATGTGATATTTGATCCTCATATGGATCCAGGCATGGCTTTGCAGAGGGCAGAGGATGCTAAGACCATGCTCATGGCCTATTTTGAAGCCAATGGTAGATATCCTGAGGCACGTGAACTACTCTATGTGGAATTTCCTGAGCACTATGTTTGGAAAAAGCAAGCCAAGCGATGGCAACCTCGCCAGCGGGGTTTCAGTCTTGGTCGCCTTCATTTTGCAAGTCCAGCCTCTGGAGAGCGCTTTTTCTTGCGAACCCTCCTTATAGCAGAGGCGCAACGTCATTTGAGGAGCTTAGATCATTTGATGGTGACCTTTGTCCTACTTACAAGGCTGCATGCCTGGAAAGGGGCCTGTCAGAAGATGATTCAGAGTGGACACAGTGTCTTCAGGAGGCTGCACATATACAAACAGGTTTCCAGCTCAGGAGGTTATTTGTCACTATTCTCCTTCGGTGTAACCCTGCTCGGCCTGCTCAAATATGGGAGGAGTTTCAGGAGTGTATTTGTGATGACCTGGAGTATCAGCTTCAAAATAGGCATGGCATTCACCATCCTACCAATGATCAAATCTATGACTTTGGTCTCTTTCTCATTGACAAGATCATACGTCAGGGGGGGAAGTCTCTGGATAAGTTCCCAGATATGCCACAGATAATGGGGCACTGGGAGGGATTGGTAGGGAACCGTTGGATAGCTGAGCAGCGGGACTATGACCCAGCTACAGAGCTGGAAAAAGCCGCCACCAATATTGACAAGCTTAATGCAGAACAGAGGCGTGTCCATGATGAGATCCTCCATTCAGCCATAAATGGAGAGGGTCTTCTGTTCTTTGTCAATGGCCCTGGTGGTACAGGCAAAACTTTTACCTGGAACACCCTGGCTCATTCTATCAGAGGAAGGGGTCTTATTGTCCTATGCATTGCATCTTCAGGAATTGCAGCATTGCTTCTAATTGGGGGCAGAACATCACATGCTATGCTCAAGATTCCAATTCTGATTCATGAGGGTTCTCTATGTGACATCAAAAGAGGCTCACCATTGGCAGAACTTCTCAAGCAGGTCCATTTGATCATATGGGATGAGGTGCCTATGCAGCATTGTCATGTAGTTGAAGCTGTCGACAGAACCTGCAGGGATGTCCTAGAGCGTCCAGATCGTCCATTTGGTGGTATTACTGTGGCTTGGGGTGGAGATTTCCAGCAAACTCTGCCTGTCGTTCCTCGAGGTAACAAGGAGGAGATCGTGGGTGCTTCTATCCAAAGATCTCCTTTGTGGCATCATGTCAAGGTCCTCCATCTTACTCAAAATATGCGAGTCGACCCTCATGATCCCCAGAGTGAACGATTTGCTCAGTGGCTCTCTGATGTTGGTCAGGGAAAGGATCTCCCTTTGGACAATTCATTGACACTTCCTCAGCACATGATCTGTGGACCACAGGTGTCAGATCTCATTGCAGCTATCTATCCTAACATTGGTACTGGGGAGGCACTCCAAGACAAATACTTTTTGGAACGTGCCATCCTTTGCCCTCGCAATATGGAAATGGATGAGATTAATGCTGAGGTGCTCAATGTATTCCCTGGGGAGGAGCGTCTCTATCCCAGTGCAGACTCAGTCAAAGGAAATGAAGATGGCAATGTGTATCCTGTGGAGTATCTCAACTCACTCAACATGGGTGGGCTTCCTCCATCTCAACTCAGGCTTAAACCTGGAGTGGTACTCATGCTTCTTCGGAATATTGACCTTGGTCGTGGACTCTGCAATGGTACAAGGTTGCATCTCATCAATATGACCAACAGGGTACTCTTTGTGAGGATCATTTCAGGACCATTTGCAGGAGAGACTGCATTTATCCCTAGGATTACAGTGGCACCCACCTCAGACCAATTGCCATTTGAGCTCCAGCGTCGCCATTTTCCTGTCAGGCTGGCCTTTGCCATGAATATCAACAAGTCTCAAGGGCAGTCTCTTGGCACGGTAGGCATAGACTTGCGATACGTGGTATTTTCACATGGACAGTTGTATGTTGCAGTGTCAAGAGGCACTAATTGGAACAGAGTCCATATTCTTTTAGGGGAGGGGAACAAAACTTCTAATATTGTATATAAAGAAGTGTTGCTGAAGCCTGATTAAATATGTATTTCCATTTGTATTTAATGTATGTAGTTTCATTTCACCAAATAATTCTTTGATTCTATTAACTACCCATGTGCAATGTTAACCTTAACTAACCCGGTGCGAAGCACGGGTCTATTGGCTAGTCACAAACAGATGTTGAGCAGTGCTCCCTCGGCGACGCCAACGTGGCCCTTGTGGACCTTAACACCGAAAATGAAGATGTGATTACTGGGATGTACTCCATGATCAATCAAACCATGCAAAAATATAGTGTAGATGTGGTCAGGTTCGACACAGTGAAGCACGGTGAGAATCTGAACCTTCTTAATTATTCTTTGTCTTATTAAGTATGATAGGTTTGGAAGGACTTTTGGTGTCTGATGATGAAGGGAACGATGCTGCTACCTTGACGCCCTCGTCGATCCACTCCCCCACTCTTGCGACGCCAGAGCGTAGGTTGAAGCAATGGCTGATCCCCGTGCCCGCCTTCTTGACCAGCGCGAGTTCCATGTCAGATAAATGGCACCCGTGCGTGAGGATCGTCGTCGGCCCCAGCAAGCCGAAATCGTCATACACGGCTGCGTAGGATGCGTGGGCGGGGAATAGCGATGCAGTCAGGAGTATTTCCGCAGTGTTCTCCGAGATGTGTGTCTGGATAGGAAGACGTGCGAGGTGAGGGGTCACTGGGTGCGGCGAGGCAGATGGCATGGCACCGGGTGCCTCTGCGGCGAGTTTTCCCAGGCCGGATAGCAGGTCGTCCGTGCACGAGAGTGCAAATCGTGGCGTTAGGATAGGGTGAGGGGTCACTGAGTGCGGCGAGGCAGATGGCGTGGCACCGGGTGCCTCTGCGGCGAGTTTTCAGGAGCAGGTCGTCCGTGCACGAGAGTGCAAATCGTGGCGTTAGGATAGGGCGGAGAAGAACCGAGTTGAGTGAATTAATGTATGATATCATAGAACGTGAGTTCACAAGCGAGTCGGTGTGGGTGCGGTCTAAATACAATGCAGGAGCGTTGCAATCCGGGTGTTGAACAGAGTGCTGGCCTGTGGACTGTTGGTGAAGTCCAGGGTAAGCTACTACCCATGACCTGGAGAACACCGCATTGATTTTGACTGCAACACAGATTTCTTGGACAGTGTCCTTGACTATCCGGCCTACTTTGCCCTCACATAAATACTCAACTCCAACGCCACCTCGCTCACCATCTCCAAACCACTGCTCCTCAGGCACCTCGCCAACAGCGGCAACGCCTCCGTCTCATCATGGGGCATGCTGAACACCGGGTACAGTGCCAATGAGAATCTCATGGAGGTCCTGACCTGTATTAAGATGCAGGCCGACGGGAAGGGGTTAACATGTACGGGCCAGCGGGCAGCCTATGGTACGCAGTCCGTTTCCTTTTCCTTTTCCTGTTTTTTTTTTTTTTTTTTTTTTTTTTTTTTTTCCCCTTTTGGGGACAACAATGATATGATGCTCATTGTTATCTCATGCAGATCATGCCATTATGATCTGGGTCCTGATTTTTGGGTGCAAATTCACTGAATCATACTTCTTCCTCACCCTGTCATTCTGTGATCCCATCAGTGTCATGGTTGGCATGAAAATACAGGGCTGCAATGACTAGTACTTTGGCAATGTGCTGTGTAGAAACCAGGCCGCATTTACATTGACAATCATGTATCTCATGGACTTGGTCCTGTTCTTCTTAGATACATTCCTGTGGTATATCATTTGGAACATGGTGTTCAACATTGTTAAAACTTGAAGATTTTCCCAAGAAATCAAGATTGTATTACATTAAGAGAAGGTATCAATCCTGTTGCCTTATCACCATACACCCAGGCAGCATTGTCTCTCACCTAGTCTCCACTACCATCTTCAGTTGACGTCCCTTTCCTCTGAGCCCAGTTGAATGGCCTCAAATTGACTGTTCCCCATGTTTTCCATGTGTGTTTACCGCTCTGCATATGATGTCTTCCGGCGTTGCTTGCGTTCAGGAGAGGGTGGGAGCAGTGTCCGTTTCTCAGGCCTGGCTAGTGCCCTAGAAGCCTGACCAAATACCTGTGAATAGATCAACATATGGTCAGGAGCTGAGGGAAGTCTAATTTGCGCACATTGCTTGAATGGCCAGGCTGGCTCATGAGATTAACTGCTGGAACAAGAGTGGGGTGTATTTCTTTTTCTTTGCCCATAATATGACTCAAGCGGACCTCCAACTTTGCACAGGTATCTCGGAGCTCACAGAGGTTAGCATTGGATGACAGTGTCTCAGCCAGAAGACCTGCATTGTCCAGAAGGGAGACCATGCCATGCAGTTGTGGAAGCACATTGCGCACTGTATGATCAATTTTATCTTCAATTTGGTGGCGGATCGCTTCATAGTTCGTAGTGTTCTGCTGCCCATAATGTTCAATGCCAGCAACCACATCAAGTAAAATTATCCTCACTGTTTCATTTGTAATACTGCACTCATCGTCCTCAGACTCGCTTCCTTCAACTTCAGACTCATTGTCAGTAAGTTCCATAGTGCTCAACAGCCAATCATTTGCAGAGTTGGGGATACCAGTCAGGTGTGTGTTGGTGGAGGTGGATTGGGAATTGGTAATTAGGGATAAATCCAGTTGGGAGAGAGAAGCAGAATTGGGTGGCCCAGTTGGGTGTGTGTCAGTGCTGGATATCGAGCCAAAACAGCATACATACACTTTGTGGGCCTCTATCTCATTGACCGGGAAATTCAACACATATTGTGCTGGATAGAGTTCAGTGTGAGATACAAGCATTGGCATGCTCAATCTCACGGCCCAGAGGTGTTTGCATGCGCCATTATTACCAGTGAAGTAGTGGCATGAACAGAAAGCACAGCCATACATGTTGTGTCGAATGTCATAACGTCTGTGTCCATGGACACGTATATCAGCCAAGCTACTTGCACAGGATGTTCTGATGGTATATGGATCAACCCATCTCACTTCGGCAATGCGAGAATGAACAGCAATGTAAAGAGCTTCTGGAGTCAGCATTTCTTGGCCTTCTAGGGACCACCATGCAACAGGAATGATGGATTGTGGTTCTGAGGGAGTAGTCGCCTGGCGTGCAGCCACAAGGTCTATCCCCCCAGCTTCAGCAGCAAATCGTGTTGAAAGCCAAGAATAGTAGGTGCGTTGTAAGCAGCGGCATGTGAAAATTCCAGGTAATATCTGTGTAATAAGAAGATAAACAAAGAGATCAAACCGCAGGCGTTTTCCTGCTTGCTGGCATTGGTGTATATATTTGCGTTTGAGTACAGCATTGAATGCTTCGAGATGATTAGTTGTTGGTATAACACCCTCTATTGGGATCTTCAAGATACGTGAAGCCTCCAGATGGCCTTTGTGTGACCATCCCTTCCAGAGGGAATACGGCATCCAAGTGTTTGTCATATAATCAAGGTATGCAAGGCCAGCCATTGCACCCGCAGCCATCTCAGGCAACTGTGCAAGGTTACTCAATGCAGCCTGTTGTTCAGTTATTAGCTGCTGAGCTGCTTCATGATCAACTGAGAGAATAAGTCTGGGCCACTGGGTTAGAATATGTAGTAGTAGATGTAATATATATTAGCTCACAATTTTTCCAAGGCTTGAAGCCGACCTTTAACTTGCTGTTTTGGGAAATTAGATGTTTTTCCCATGTGGAGCATTTTCTTGCGCTGATTCGTCCAGCACTGACGGACATGAAACTTGCACAATATGAGCCAAATGTCTGGCCATGTGTGTGCAAGAGCACCACGCTCCTTCGTGTCTGTGTCAGTAATAGCCACACAGGGTGTAAATGGCACACCATTTTGAGAACCAAGGGAATTTTTCCATGCTGTCAAAACTTCAACAAGAATAGTTGTATCATAGCCAGCATGCGTGGCTTTGTTTCCTGTAGGGGCTGAAAACAGAAAAAAAGCCAAAGGAACCCCCTTTTTTCCTTCATCAATGCCGAGGGCAATAAATAGGAGAACCCGCCGGTCGCAAATAGCAAAAGTACCATCCAGAATGAGCTGACCCTGATGTGCATATTTCCATGCAGCATCTTTCATCTCAGCAGTCTGAATGCATATGCGAAGGCGGCCATCCTTTTCCACCCTGGCTTGATAATCAAACACTGCTCCTGCCAGCTCAGGTTTGTAGGCAGTAGACTCTGGGTTAAGCCAATTATCAAGATTATACTGTGGATGCTCTGAGACATCAATTCCATGCATTCTTGAGTATTTGCGATAGAGTCGACAGCTATCGCTTGGCAGGATCTTGTAACGAACATTCATGGTTCGAGGATCATGGGTGGCTTGGTCGCTATACATTTTTGCATGGCAAAGTTCAACATTGCGAGCTTGGATTGATGTAATACTAAAAAACAGCCTTGAAATCCCATTCCATATCTAATTCATGATAAGACTCACCAGGCACCACCCATCATCTGCTGCAGAGCAACCTGCCATACATGGTCATGCAATGGAATGGCTGGGAGTCGCATCATCTTTCGGGCCAAACAGCTATCATTATGTGACAAGACACCAGTGATTTGTCGCACATGATAGTCCGACATACGATATGTGATGTCGAGATGAGCAAGGCATCCAGTATGGTCGTACGGGGTCTTTCTAAGCCACGGTTTTTCATTTATAGGAAGGCCTTTTGCCATTTGTTGCTGGTCATCTTTAGTTTTTCATGCATCTGTACTTGTGCCACATTGACTTTGGAAGGGAATGGAGTAAGTATTTATTTCAATCTATCTATTAAATGTTTCCTCCCACTGTAGCAGCATGCGAGTATACACGTTCAGTCCTTTTCCATGGCGCTTACTCCACCTCTTACTCCAACCATTTCCAAGATCATCCATATTCCGAAGGTCCAGTCGTTGAGCTTGCAACATACACGAGGCCTCTTGCTGCGAGTGCAGCTCATCAGAGAAAAGTCGATGGAAATTTGTGGCCGCATCGTAGTGTTGTTGAATCTGTTTGGTCTGTGTCGCATCTAAATGGAGCATTTTAATATGAACCTGTATGTTCATGAATCGAGGATGAGTACGAGTTAATATAAATCTTAAGACAGCTCACCGTAACATGGCCTCCACGCTGCATCATTGGTTTATGTGGTGCAGGTGGAATACTGTTGGTCTTTGGAAATTACCGTAGAAAATGGTAAGCAATCATGGTGGCTCTGCAGATCAAAGAATATAACTTACGTTGGGAGAAGGCGGCTGTGTTGGTAGCGCACCTGGGGCCGAAGCTGAGATCCGAGTGTCAGGAGCCAGCGAAGGGAGCGGCGGCGGAGGGGGCATAGCAGACGAGGACGGAATCCTGTTGATCTGTGGAAATTACAGAAGAAAATGGTAAGCAATCGTTGCTGCATGACTGCAGATCAAAGAATATAACTTACACTATGAGAAGGCGGCTGTGGTGGTAGCGCACCTGAGGCTGAAGCTGAGAGCCGAGTGTCAGGAACCAGCGAAGGAAGCAGCGGCGAAGGGAACAGCGGCGGAGGGGGCATAGCAGACGAGGACAGAATCCTGTTGATCTGTGGAAATTACAGAAGAAAACGGTAAGCAATCATTTCTGCATGACTGCAGATCAAAGAATATAACTTACACTGTGAGAAGGCGGCTGTGGTGGTAGCGCACCTGAGGCTGAAGCTGAGAGTCGAATGTCAGGAGCCAGGGAAGGAAGCAGCGGTGAAGGGAGCAGCGGCGAAGGGAGCAGCAGCGAAGAGAGCAGCAGCGAAGAGAGCAGCGGCGAAGAGAGCAGCGGCGAAGAGAACAGCGGCGGAGGGGGCATAGCAGACGAGCCAATGGAGAGCGCAGAACGCAGAACAAGGTCTACCACCTAGCTGTACAAATCAATGAGCGATATCCAGAGAGCTGGTACCAAGAAACAAAATTACCTTTCAACAATGAATAGCCAATTTGAAGAACACCGTTAAACATCGGACTAGAGGCCATAGGACTCTGTCCTCCTTTCTACCGGAGGAATGAGCGGACTTGAGCAACGTCAATCCAAGGAATCTATTACTTACTTGAAGAGTTAGTATTGCTATATATAAAGTAGTGCCATGCTGGCACCTGACAAGGGAGAGGGCCACCGACGGGACGAGGCGACGCTCAATGGAATGATGAGGGGTTTTGTATTTCCACCGAATAACTGGGGCAGCCGATGGTCTGGACTGGGCAGCTGCTGAGTCAGCTGGGTGTTCGGGCTTCGCACTCCCGCGTTCAAAGAAACCATAACCGAACAAGACGCTCCGCTTAGCTAAATCCAGGCTCGGCTGACAGCTTAGCCGGAGCTGAGCTAAGGCGGCGGCAACACTAACATAGCCTACATAGGGCTGCGTATGACTGTGTATCACCATGCCTTTTTCCTGATGCAGGTCTCCATATCAGTAAAATATAAACTGAGCACCCTACGGCGCCTGTTGCCACAGGGTTTGAGTCGGTTTGAGTCGAGGTGATGATTCTAGTTCCCAATCTGAGACGATTCTCCCTCTTGGCTTCAGAGAGGATTAGCGGCGGATTGTCACGCAGGGAATTCGCATGCCAGCAGCTTCTCATACTTTCGGTTGAAATAGGGCTGCGTTGGAAGTACTGACGATAGGCTTCTATGTTGGCATCAGTGAGCGCTATATCATGACATGATCTGAGTGCTATACATTGGCAATCAGTGTAGCCACTTCCATCAGTTACAGTAAAGCTGGCCGAGCTCCCACAGCCTCCACAGCCAGCCCTGCGAATGCGAACTAGGCAGACTTTCTTAACGTGACTATAAGTGTTCCCCGTATTCTTGGTCTTTACTCTACTTTCTCTGCTCGCCGCTTGTCTACACGAGAACGCATGTCACCCACCGTTGATCTGCCAGTGCCATCATTTTGGGACCTTTATACCTGTCGCTATGTAATAGGTGCGTGGCATGGTCATGGACATTTGTGCAGTCACGTGGAGCGCTCAGTACTGTAGCTTCAGTATATATCGTCCTACTCTTGGAACACCTGGCCTCTCTACCTCAGGTTTGTAAGACTCTTAATATTAACTGCCATCTATGAACTCGCTTATGCAGGAGATCGAGTTTATTTGGGGGCAGAAGACACCCGGAAGTTTACCCCGATTTCTTTTCCTCTTGTATCGCTATTCCACGGTTGCTGGTCTTACCATTATCAATCATAGTAAGCGTCCACCCGGCGTGTGTACTAGTTCAGGACTGACATGGTGTAGTGATGGCGGGTATCTCACGTCCTTTGGAACGCAACGTAAGTTGTGCAGAAAACTTCACTCAGCATGTAGCTGACAATTTGATTTCCAGCAGTCCGTCTGTCCCCGACTCCCTCATTCAAAACTAATGTTGTACTCAATTCAGCTGTAAACAAGCCATTGCTATGACAGCCGCTCTGTCCATCTTTTCAATGGGCATCGCAGATGGTCTCGTTATGCTACGAGGATCAGTCCTCTGGGGGCGCCAGAGTCTAATATTGGGCATTCTCTTTTTCTCGTTTTTCAGTGCATTTTCAGCTGCGGCTATATTTCTCGCCATTGGTGCAACAAAACTTGTTGGTATGTTGAGTTACTTGATTTTCATGGCTCGGATGTGCCAATGCTTGCCGCAGCAAGCACCAACGTTGTGCCATCTATGAGCATATGCCTGTTCTCCGTTGCTGTTGCTGGCATACATCAAACGGCTGTCGGAGTGTGGGTTCCAGGGGTGGGTTTCCAATCTGAGAATGCACCTTGACTGGATGGCAGATGCCATGGATTGTCGCTAAAACTCTTCTGGTAGATGGTCTTGTTAGTAATCGGGACGATAACACCGCCGAGGCAGAGCCGGCACGCATTTAGCCGGAGGTTCGAGATCGCTCTCGACCCCGGGTTGCTGGTGCGCCGGCATCGCATCGGCACAGCAGCTCGAAGGGATTGGTAATATAATGGACATTATAATTTGTATATAAAGGAACGATCTACTTGAGATCAAGGTAGAATATCAGATCATATTTACTCCTTCGTTCTACAGGTTATGGGCCCCGCGCATAACTAAACTACCACAAATCTAGCTTACTCCAACTACACCCTATACTCCACCAACTCAATACCGATCAACGATGTCGAGTAGCAATAACACGTACAAGATCGATCCCTTGAACGGGGACAATTACGCGGCATGGCGCCGGCGGCTCGAGTGGATACTCGATGACTCAGATCTGTGGGACGTGGCTATCGGCAGGGAGACGGAACCGAGACCGGCAGATGCCGACAACGTCACTGCGACCGAACAGCAGGAGATCGACGATTGGAGAAGGAAGGACAAGAAGGCTAGAAAAGAGATTTGCCTCAGAGTTGCCGATGAACAACTAGTTTACATCAATCAGACGATGTCTGCGTTTGCTGTATGGACTAGTCTACAAGCAATATTCGAATCTAAGGGAGCAGTGGGGATTGTAAATCTCCGAAGAGATTTCTTCCGGACGCTTGCCGAGGACGGCGCGAACATGGAGGAGCACGTACGCAAGCTCCGCGGCATTCAACAGGAATTGAATGCGCGGGGGCATTACATCAGTGACACCGAGTTCTCGAACACGTTGCTGACGTCATTACCAGATTCTTGGTCGGCGTTTATTACGGCAGTAAACGCCAGTGGAGCCGGGACAACAGCTGATATATTAATAGCTCGGGTCCTCGATGAGGATCGAGCACGGAAAGCTGGATCGGCACGGCAGACGGCGCTTAAGGCGCAACAACGTCACAGACCTAGGAAAGATGACTCAGGAGCAACAAAGGGAAAGTGCCGAAATTGCGGCAAGAAGGGTCATTACGTGAAGGACTGTTGGGCGAAAGGTGGCGGCAAGGAAGGCCAAGCACCGAAATGGTTCAAATCAGGGAACAAAGAAACAGTCAAACAAGCAGAAGAAAAAGACTTCGCATTTGTATCTAAGGAGGTAGCATACAGTGCTATATCTGCATCCGACTGGCTAGCCGATTCAGCGGCAACAACACATATAGCTCGAAGCCGAAATGATTTCGCTAGCTATGCCGAGGAACCATCGGAAATCGAAGGAATTTCACCCGGCGCGGTACTACATACACAAGGCCGAGGCACTATATACATGGAATTCAAGATCGGTGCCAAGACGAACACGATCGAACTACGTGACGTCAAGCATGCACCGGATGCGCCGAACAACCTTATCAGCGTAGGGCGTCTGACTGATAAGGGCAACACAGCCACTTTTTCAGGCACCGGCGTCGAATTCAAATCACGCGCCGGAGTTACCTTTGCACAGGGACAGAAGCGCGGGCGGCTGTTCTGTATGAAGGCACGGGTCACTCGATCAGTCGAGGCACGGGACTTTGCCGCAGCGGCAAAGGGACGGTCATGGGATAAATGGCACAGGATACTAGGGCACGTCAACATAAACTCCATAAAATTGTTGAAATCTAACGACCTAGTTACTGGACTCGAGATCGACGAGTCAAACGAGCCGAGCCAGTGCAAGGCATGCATACAAGGCAAACGGCATGTGGAGCCATTCCCCAAAAGAGCCGAGGACACTGTAGAACAGGTCGGTGACCTGACAGTATCCGATGTATGGGGACCTGCCCAGACCGAGGGACCATCACGTGAAAAGTATTTTTATTCTTTCACGGACATCAAATCCAGGTACACGGTCATCTATTTTGGGAGCGCCAAAGATGAAGCGCTCAAACACTTCGAGACGTACAAGGCATTCCTCGAGACCCAAACAGGTCAGAAACTGAAGAGGTTTCGCTCAGATAATGGAGGGGAATATGTCAATAAGAATTTCAAGGAATTTTGTGCAAAATATGGCATTATCATGGAGACCACAGCTCCATACTCCCCAGCCCAGAATGGAATCGCCGAACGACTCAACCGAACCTTACTCGAGCACGCACGGGCAATGATATTTGCCAAGAACCTGCCTAAAATACTCTGGCCCGAGGCCGTGGCTTACGCGTGTTACATCAAAAACCGATCACCCACGCGAGCGCTTGGAGATGACGCAACGCCGTTCCAGGCACTATTCGGCAAGAAGCCGAACATAGCACGTCTAGAGGAATTCGGGACAAATTGTTGGGTTATGGTGCCGGATCAACGACGAGCTAAACTTGATCCAAAGGCAGAAGAACACATCTTCGTCGGAGTAGCAGAACATGCAAAAGCATGGAGGTATTACAATAAAGCCTCAAAACATGTTCAAATTTCGAGAAATATCACATTCGACGAAAATGACAACCGACTCTACCCTATCCCAGACAACGACGATGATGACACGGCACCGCTCGAGGGGGAGCACTCACCGCGCGAGCATGTGCCGGACCCGATCACATCTACCCCACAAACGTCATCACCCCACACGACACCCGTTCCTGATCCACCTGAACAAGCGCCAGCTCCAGAGATCCGACGGAGCGCGCGTATCACTCAAAGACCGGATTACCGGAAACTGAATAATTCAGGACGCACCGAGCAGGTTTACATAACGAGAGAAATCGTCACTGAACCTGAGAATTACAGAGCGGCGGTATCACGTGATGATGCGCCGATCTGGGAGAAAGCGATGGAAATTGAGATGGAACAACACAAAACGTTAAGAACATGGGAATTAACAGAACTACCACCCGGACGAATAGCTATCGGTTGCCGATGGGTATACGCCGTCAAAACGCAACCGGATGGACAATTTGATAAGGCTAAAGCAAGGGTCGTGGCTCAAGGATTCACACAGAGGCCAGGAATGGACTACTACGAGATAACTTCACCCGTGGTCAAATTCGATTCACTACGTGTTCTATTGGCGATCGCAAACACACTCGATTGGGAAATCGAAATGATGGATGTCAAAGGCGCCTACCTCAATTCAACTATAGATGAGGAGATCTACATGCGCCAGCCCGACGGATTTGATGATGGATCTGGACGCGTTCTAAGAATATACAGAGCGCTCTACGGACTCAAACAATCGGGACGAGCTTGGCATCAGCGCTTACGCAAATTACTACTCGATCTCGGCTTCCATCAAAGTACAGCCGATGAATGCGTCTACATCAGACAAGATAAGGACTCAATCGAAGTCATATCAGTATATGTGGACGACTTCGGACTATTTGCTGACTCCAAGGGAGGGATGATTAAGCTCAAGGGGGAGCTTCATGGAAAATTCCCCTTAACAGATCTAGGAGAAATGAAGAAAATCTTGGGAATTAGAGTTGAGAGGAATAGGGATGAGGGAACACTGATCATGTCTCAAGGACATTACATCGACATCATACTCGATCGATTCAACATGACAACGGCTCATTCGGTATCTACACCCCTGCATAAAATGATCAAACTCACGACACCCATGGACTCAACAGGTCCAACTGCCGAAGTACCCTATGCCAAAGCGATCGGATCACTCATGTACGCAGCACTCAGCACGCGACCTGATTTGACTTTTACCGTACAACACTTGAGCCAATTCACTACTACTTATGGAACCGAGCACTGGACGGCGATCAAACACGCGCTCAGGTACCTCAAGGGGTCACGTGATGACGGCATAACATTCCGACGAGACGCTGGTCTCGACCTCGAAATATTTGTCGACTCGGATTATGCTAATAGAAACGACGCACTATCTATTAGTGGCTACGTAGCTATACTAGGAGGAGGAACCATTGCATGGAGCTCGAAGAAGCAGCGAACGATCGCGCTATCTACCACGGAGGCCGAATACATGGCACTTACCGAGGGAGCCAAGCAATTAATCTGGCTGAGGCGTTTCATCGAGGAACTTGGAATCGATCAAACCCAGCCCACGTCACTTCGATCAGACAATCTAGGCGCCATTACACTATCGCATGACGCAACGTATCATGCGCGTACCAAACATATCAATGTCGCATATCATTTTATCCGTGAGAAAGTGGCCTCTCACGAGGCATCACTTACATACGTACCGACGAAGGAGAACATAGCAGACATATTTACAAAGGGATTAGACATGCACCAACATAGGTATCTATTAGGGAAATTGGGATTTTACCGAAGGGACTTCTCGCTGAGGGGGAGTGTTAGTAATCGGGACGATAACACCGCCGAGGCAGAGCCGGCACGCATTTAGCCGGAGGTTCGAGATCGCTCTCGACCCCGGGTTGCTGGTGCGCCGGCATCGCATCGGCACAGCAGCTCGAAGGGATTGGTAATATAATGGACATTATAATTTGTATATAAAGGAACGATCTACTTGAGATCAAGGTAGAATATCAGATCATATTTACTCCTTCGTTCTACAGGTCTTTGACGGTCTGGTGTTGTCTTTGGCTGGCTGGAATGCATGCGCACGACCTCGGACCCAACAGACTGCCTTCACTGTGGCATTATATCGGGACGGCGTTATTGTGTTTCTGGTCTGTACAGCAGTAAAGCGGAACTCGCAGGAGAAAACTAACATTGCATCCCAGATCCTGGCCGGTTTGTGAAAGAATTCCACGAAATAGGAAATCATTGACATATCCTCCAGGCCTCCGCGCCGTTAGCTTGTTTGTTTCAGTATTCGGCAGCGAACTTTATCTTCTGGGACTCGGGTGAGAAACCAGATAAAATACCGAGAGACCACGAATATTGAAGCTCACAACTACTAGCATATCATGGCCAATGTCAACGATCACGCTCAGCCGATTTATATTTCGTCTGCGCCGCCGCGAGAAGGGACTAGCCCTTCCCTCAAACAGCTCGGGGGACACCGTTGTCGCTGATGCGGATTCGGGATCCTGCCGTGTGCCAGAGGCCTCTTCTGTATCCCATCAGGAGCGACATAACCCCTTAGGTTCAATTCAGAGGTAGCAGATTTCCGAGGCGAAAAGTCAATTAGAGACCTCACGGCGACAGAAAATGGTCAATGGTGAGGGGGGAAGTAGCGTAAAACAATATAGTCGTACCTTTGGGTCGATGTCAAGCATCTAGGAGCAAACCACGGTGCATCCGTCACACGCAGCACAAGAAACGCAACAAAAGCAAGGCGTTACAGAGGCAATGGTAGTACGGTATAGTCACATCAGTCATGATATGTACGGGGATCTTCGTTTACCTAACACGAGGCATTCAAGTTCAGACCCAGAAGCGAACCAAAGCACGTCCATATGACTTAAAATTTGTCAAGGAATGATCAGGAAACATTGAATTTCCCCTTCCATGAAACTAAATCTTTAAAATGTCCCATTAGGAAATTCTATAGAAACACTGATTTCTACAAGGTTTCCCTGTCAAATATTCAGGAAACCAGAATTTTCATAGAGGAGGAAATTCAATGTTTCTTGAGAGTTTCTTGAATATTTTGAGGTGATAATTTTACAATTTTTGAAGGATTTCCTGAACTGGGCAATTTTGCAGAAATGTCAAATACCCTCAGGCTTTCCAGTAGATTTCCAAAGTCAGGAAATTTGACCATGTCTCCAGTGCATGGGTGTTTAGCCATACATCTGGCCTTATTTGATATGTATACTCATAACAATGTTTTTCTGACAGGCACACCAAATGGCATTGCCCAACTGTTGATTTAAGAACAAGCCAATAGCAGAATGTATTAGGTGGAAGACCCAAATACAAGTCACTCGCACACTTATGATGAATCCATGAATACCATTTGCTTGTCACGGTGACAGATGGTTCTACTTTGTAAGTTCTCATTGAATGTGACATGTATATATAGGTTGCTAAACTTGTATTGGCTCAACATGTTTGAGTTCAGATGGTTCAATGATCCAAATGCGGATCTAGGGCTACTCTGCCAATCCAATCATTCAATGGGCATGCAAATGGCCCATTTCACTTGGTAACTTTCTATTCCAAAATGCACTGAGCATGTGCTCAAACACTGAAAGCCTCACTGAAGGCCTCACAGTGGATCAACAGGAACTTTTCTCATGGCAGGTGAATAGTATGATTCGCCGATGGTCACTTCACACAGGACAAAGGCTACAGCTGGCACTCACAACAGATTGGAGTGAACTTCTTACTACATGGTTTGCTTTGTTTGATTAATTGGACCAATGTATTCATTTCATGGTGAGAGATTTTCAGGGAGTGAATAGATTGGTCATGATCAATTGAATCACTTTGTGGCAGGGATGGGATGGATAGCATAACCCAACGGTTTCTGGTACAATGAACCACTGGATATAATTCAATTGATTGGGTATATTTAGCAGGATACTATTATTAGTTGGATCAGGCCTTCCAGTAAGTTCAAGGGAAATTATAGTATGGGCTACAGACATTGATCCCTCCTTTTGATGAGAGCTATCTGTGCTTAGGATGCTCCTGCACGCCTCTGTGAGAAATCCCCGGGGCACATACTATCAACTTTGAGTCACGTTCGAACTTTGATGGCCCGAGACTGGCTGGGTCAACACATGTCAAAACTATGCCTTTCTGGGTTACATTACTGTGCTTAATTCAATAAATAACTCAATCACCTGAGCTCATCTCTTTCTTAATTTGATGGCCCAAGACTGGGTCAATGCATGTCAAATACTAAGCCAATACCTTTTGAGTTATTTTACTGTACTCAAGTAATTAAATTACTGTATATGAAACAAGCAGGTGTGGCACTTCTGGGTGCCACTTACAGATAATATTACATAAAATAGGTCAGCAGCGATTGGCGCAACCATGAGCACCAGTGCTGCGCAGCGGTCACGTGACCAGTTTGCATCCATACGCGAGTGTGGTCCGTGCATGACACGTGCATGCAGTATAAAGTCCAGGAACAATGCGCAGCCTGTCCTGGAATCTTTCTTTTGCTACCCTGGGGCTTTCTCTTGCTGTGGCTTGCTGTCTCTGGCTGTCTCTGGGTTTGGCTGGCTTTGCTGTAGCTGGCTCTCTGACTCTGCCTGGCTTTCTCTTCCTGTGGTTTGCTTCCCCTTGGTTATCTCTGTGTAGTCCATCTGACAGGTACTTTATGTCCAATTTTGTTGTGTTTTCTTGTTTATGTTGGTTTTTTTTTTATATATGCTTGTTATGTTTTTTAACATATTTTTTTATATTTTTTGAAGAATTTTTCGAAAATATCTATAAATAAATTTCCCTGAATTTGCTGAAGAAATTTTTATTTTAATATATATGTCCTGT
>WHVA01000532.1:0-73738 GCA_015179125.1 Gautieria morchelliformis | reverse complement strand
CGGCTTGCCGGGTAAGATCATGGAAATCCGTGACCAGCTCCGAGGCATGATCAAGCTCGGAAGCGAGGATCCACGAGGTTTCTTCGTCGGTACCTTCGTAACCAGTCCACCTAACAAGGTAGAGTAATTTGCAGCTCTTGCGTCTATTATCGATCTTCGAGTCGAGGATTTCGGAAACCTCGAACTCGGGTTCGCCGTCGATAACGACTGGGGGCGGAGGCGGCTGAACTCGGTTTGGTATGGTGTTGGGCGAGGCTGGTTCGAGCATAGATACGTGGAAGACCGGATGGACTGAATGCATGTGTTCTGGAAGTCGAAGGGTGAAGGAGTGAGTACCCGCTCGGGAAATGATCTCAAAAGGACCCAAGAACTTCTCGGCGAGCTTCTTGGTAGGCCGAGTTGTTCGAAAGTACTGTGCCTTACAAAAGGCGAGGGATCCTACTTGGAAATCAGGAGCGGGCTTGCGACGAACATCGGCCGAGGCTTGGTAAGTTTTCTGAGCCTCGAGGATGGCGGGCGAAGTTCTTGGTGAAGCTCGTCCAGGTCAACCACGAAGTCTCGGGCTCGTGCCGAGGCGAGGTCGCGCTCGGGTGAATGCGAGTTCGGATGGTAGCCTTTATGGCAAAGAATGGGAGACGCCGGTGGTTGCGCTAGGCGCGTTGTTGTAGGCGAACTCGGCTAGGGAAGGAGCGAAACCCAATTGGACTGCTGATAGTTGCAATAGATCCTGAGGTACTGTTCCAAAGTTTGGTTAGCACGCTCGGTCTGACCGTCACCCTCGGGATGATATCCCGAGGTGAAATGCAACCGCATGTCCAAAGCTTTCCCCTAGGAACGCCAGAAGTGCGAAACAAACTCGAACCCCTGTCCGAGGTGACTGCGAGGGGACTCCATGCTTTGAAAAGACATGAAGAACGAAGAGGTGAGCGAGCTCTTGCGAGGTTATCTTGTCTGTGGTTGGAATGAAGATAACCTGCTTAGTGAAGCGGTCAACAATCACTAGGATGGAGGTGAACTCGGATGAAGGGGGAGTTGCTCAAGAAATCCATAAGAATGGAATTCCAAGGTTTCTCGGGAACAGGAAGTTGCTTGAGGAGACCATAGGGTTTGTGACGTTGCGGCTTGCTTCGCATACAATGGTACACGTCTTGCAATACTCCTTGACAAAGGATCTAATCCCTGGCCAAGTATAGTCTCGTCGGATCAGCTCCAAGGTCTTGTTGACCCGAAGTGTCCCGAGAGAATGTGATCGTGCTTGTATTGCAGGATGCGAAGTCGAAGTCTTGGCCGCTGAACATAGTTCGGTTGTCAAGTTTGAGAAATCCCTCGGGTCTGTGGTCCACCTCGGTCATTAACCAAGCCGAGGTCGACTTGGCTATGGGGTCCGAGGGAGGTTTGCTAGTATGTCAGCTCGGATCTGCTCGGTATCAAGCAGTGAAGCGGCTCGGAGTACGATGGAGCGAGGTTAGTAGCTCTAAGGGACGATGCCAGCTGGTGCTGAGTAACACTGGCCGTAGGTTCTGCGGGTTTATGGTGCATAGTCGCTATTCCCCTCTTAAGGTAGACGTCCCATCGTCTGTGAGAGAGTCAGGCTTCGTTCCGAGGCGACCAGGTCGGAAGCGTATGGGAGGTTGAACTGGGAAAGGTATTCCGACCACCGAGCTTGTCGACGGGTCAAGAGCTTCGTAGTTGAAAAGTATTCGAGTTCTTGTGATCGGTGATAACGTCAACTGGTTCGCCTGAGCCCTCTAGGTAGTGTCGCCAGCGTTGAAAAGCTTCAAAAATGGCGAGGAGCTCCTTGTCGTGAACATCGTAGTTGAGCTCGGTAGAGGTGAATGTGCGGGAGTGGAAAGCGACGGGATGAAGTTCGCCTTCCGAGGTTCGTAGTGATAAGATTGCCGCTAAGCATAATCTGATGCATCAGTCTCTACGATCAGTGGAAGGTCAGGAATCCAGTGAGTAAGGATAGGGGCGGTAGTGAACGCCCTCTTCAACAGGTTAAAAGCCCGTCGACAATCCTCGGAAAAATTCCAAGGGGTACCCTTGCGGTAAGTCGGGTGAGAGGAATGGTGATGTCGGAGTAGTTGTGAATGAAACGTCGGTAGAAGTTGCGAAGCCGAGGAAGGATTGGATGTCGCGAACTTTGCGAGGTTCAGGCCAGTCTTGAATGACCTTTACTTTGTCATCTGCCATAGTGAGCCCTCGGAGAGAGTATGTAGCCGAGGAATTCAACCGAGTCGCGATGGAACTCGCATTTGTCTTCTTTGGCGAAGAGGTTGTTGAGTCGTAGTCGTCGCAAGACTTCCTTGACATGTTCAACATGTTTGGAGGGGTCACTGGAGTAGATTAGAATGTCATCCAAGTATACCACCACACAAACGTCCAAAAGGTCGGCGAACACCTCGTTCATGAATCTCTGGAAGGCAGCAGGGCCATTAGTGAGACCAAATGGCATGACCAACCATTCGAACGACCCATAGCGAGTCCTGAAGGCGGTCTTCCATTCGTCTCCCTCGGCCACCCGTACGAGGTGGTAAGCGTGACGAAGGTCAATTTTCGTATAGATGCGAGCATTCTTTGGAGCATCAAGTAAGTCAGCAATCAATGGCAATGGATACCGATCTTTTTTTTTGAGATTTTGTTCAAACCTCGGAAGTCGACACACAACCGAAGTGAGCCATCTTTTTTGCGAACGAACAATACCGGTGCACCATGAGGCGAGCGTGAAGGTCGGATGAAACCGATGTTTAAATGCTCGTCGATGAACTCGCGTAGTGCTTTGAGTTCGGAAGCTGAGAGAGAGTAGATGGGACCGATAGGTGGCGAGGTCCCTTCTTCGAGGTTGATTTTGATATCGTGAGGTCGGTGGGGAGCTAGAGTGTCAGCGCGTGCTTTGCTGAACACATCTGCAAATTCGTGATATACTTCAGGAACATGTTTCTTAACGTTCTCAGGAAGCTCGGAAGAGCTTCCTCCCGATGTTGCCCCTCTGGCGAGGAGCTCAGGCGAAGCCAAATTGAGCTGAAACACTTCGGACCCTTCCAATCTAGATGCGCGCATGAAAGCGGGTGCATTGATTAGGGAAACGAGGGGTGCTTGCAACTTCGGAAGCGAGGTCGGAGGCGGGGGCGAAGATGCCGTAGGCGAGGTCGAAGTCGTAGCCGAAGCTGAGCGGGCTGACGTCGCCGGGGTCGCTGGAGTCGTTGTTAGGTCGATGGTCTTGAAAGTAATACTGCCCAATACCCAGTCAATCGACGGATTGTAGCGGGTGAGCCAGTTGTGGCCAAGTACCATCGAGCAACTTGAGTCGAGCGAGGTTACGTAGAAGGTAACCCATTGTTGTTCGCCGGTCGGAAAGCAAATGCAGAGGTCTAGAGCTTGGGTAATGGTAGTGTTAGTACTACCGTCAAATAGTTTCAAGGGTATAGGAGAGACAGGATAAGCAGGCATGGAGTACTTCTGGACAAATCTGGATTCAATAAAACAGTCTGAGGACCCGCAGTCAACTAATGCAACAAAAGCGACGTTGGGCAGCGAAGGCGAGGTTAGATCTACATTAAGGGAATCTTTGGACAATGAATGAGAAGCGGCGCTGAGTCTGAGCACACGGGTGAGGTTACCGCAATCCTCGGATCGTGTGGTTCAGAGGTTGCTACCTATTTTTTCACCTCCGTAATGGAGGCTGAAGTCCCCTCGTTAGGGGTCTTCGTTGCCCGACCTTTAGAACCGCTACTATTGGTAGACTTGTTCTTCGGGCAGTCCTTGACGACGTGACCTTTGGTGCCGCAAAGCAGACAAAGTCCTTGGTCGACCCGGCGTTGGCGCTCCTCGGGAAGCAGTTTGCCATCCTTTCCGAGTTTGCTCGAAATGTTGGGCTGGCTCTTGTTGTTCGAAGAGTTGTTGTCGTTGGAACCCTTGCCGCTGTTGTTAGTCTTGTTGCGGTTCTTATTGTTATTGGAACCACTGGAAGACTGGTGGTTGTTAGTGGCATTGCTACTGGACTGATTAGTGGTGCGTGCAGGCTGGGAGCTACGACCATTGATCATGGCGTCGTATTCCTTTCGCTCCCAGTAACGGCTATCGCATTCCAGCGCGAAGTTCCTAAGCTCGGCGAGGCTGCGGAATCGAGGGAAGTGAAGTAAGTCGTCCTTGATCCGTTTGGCCAAGCCCTTGTAGGCAAAGTGTCGGAGGGCCGCGTCGTTCCACTGAGTCCGAGTCGAAGCTCGGGCGAAATCGATAAAGAATCGCGCGGCCTTGTGGTGCTCTTTCATAACGATCTTCTCGAGGTCAATCTCGGCTTGGGCCGCGTTGTCGTATGGGCCGAAGTTAAGCTCGAGCTCGGCCTTGAAGCTGTCCCAGTCCTCGAGCCAATCTGGCTCGGGTTGGACTTCGCCGAGGATCGCCGGCTCGAAATATTGCAGAGCCGAGCCGGACAGGTAAGAAATAGCATACTGCACCTTTGAGGCCCCAGTCTTGAACGCGGTGGGGCGATCTCTGAAGTTGAGTACACATTGAAGGAAGAAAGTGCGAAGCTTGGCTTGGTCAGTACCGTCATAACTATCCGGTTCCTTGACCTTGGCTCGTGCTTCGGATTCGCGAGGTTTCGCGAGTTTGATGAACACTCGACGCATAAGCTCGTTGTCCTCGAGGTCACCGAGGTCCTCGGGCGGAAGGTTGGGGAGGTCCCGATCGTTGTCAGAACTTCTAGAGCCATCACCTGGATCACCTGAAGGGTCACCGAGGTTAGCCCTACCTTTGCCTTTGTTACTAGGCTCGGCGGGGTCTGCGAGGGGTATCCCCGGGGATGGGGGTGAATCATCGGGGGCTTCCGAGAAACGTCGCTGTTCTGAGATACCCCGAAGGGTGCGAGAACGAGTTATCATGGACATCGTGAAAAAAGGGATACGTAGGGTGTAAGCAGTCTGAAAATACTGTTACGATACGATCCGTCGTAAGGTTGACCGAGGTCGGGAACGAAACCCGAGGCAAGGTCCGAGGTTACGGGGCGAGGTTTGGATGGGGAAGTCGGAGAGGGACTTGGCTTCAGCTTATGTGCTGCGCCGACCCTACGCACGAGTCCCAATTTCGGAGGTAAACGAATAAGAGGCGAGGTTCTGGTTTAAGAGGCGAGGCGTAGAAACTAGCTAGGGATCGAAGGGACACGATAGTTGATTTTCAGACTGAGGAGTAGGAATGCATACAAGGGGGTTATATACGGACGAGGTGCAAGTCAGGGGCGAACGGATTAGTGGAGGTCAGGGCGAGGTCAGGAGACCGAGGTCAGGGCGAGGTAATATACGAATGATGCGTGATGGAGCGGAATCAGTAACTAAGGGGATACGGGCATGGGATCAAGGTCGGATATGAGTTCAAGCTCGGGATCGGGCTCGGGCACGGATAAGTATCATATGTACTCGGGCATGAATATCACAAGGCTCGGGCTCGGAAGAAGGTTCTACCGGTAAGTAGCCGGCCAAAGGCCGGGTCCTTACAGCGCCGTGCCAAAGTGCCATCGGCCAATGGCATCGGGGTTTAAATTATAAAAACGTTTCCTGGCATGCCTCTATTTATGGACTTGTGGAAGGATGGCGCTGCCGAGGACAGCTTCGAGCTGTGAAAGCTTGCAAGTAACACGTGTCTGTTGTATTCGGGGAAGCGAGTGCCGCAGTCTCGGCGTGTCTATGATGCTGGACAGCGGGGTGGGGTGCGACGAGCGTGAGCGCAGCCCTGGTGCCAATGAGGATGGGCGCAGGAGCGTGGAAGGCCACGTGGTGCAGTTCGCGCATAGGGTGAATAGTTCTGCGCTGAAAATGACGAGGATGGCTGCGTTCCAGGTGAATACGAAGGACGTGTTTGAGGCTCCATGAATTCGGATGACCACTTGAAGGGCTGACTGAGCCCCGCTTTTTTGTGCTTCATCTGATAGTCTACTAGGTACGAGTGATTATACCCACCCCCGGCTTTGATTGCAAGTGTGATGTCGTGTATTGTATGTATATGTAATGAGCGTGGATTTAGCCATTATGAATTATTCCCTGATCTGCAAAATTATCATTCCTCGAGTCTGCATTGGTTAGCCAGTGTTCTAGTCGATTGCTCTGCCTCAAAACGGTGGGGTTTGTAAAACTGAAGTGTACAGTGAGCGGAACGTCCACAATCAGAATTAACTTGAAGCTTCTGATGCGGAGCAAACATAGTCGAAACGACAATTGCCAAGCAGAAGGTGAGTTTTTGTGTCTGATCGTTCCACGTACACATTCCATGGCCTGTAACTGTAAAAATGTTTCCGAGTAGTGAGCAGCATCTCGGTGTCACGACCATGGGTGGGGGGGCCGGAGGATCGAGGGAATGTGGGTGTGGCTGAATTGCACGGCGAGCTCACTGATGGGGGCGGGTTAGCGCAGGTGGAACTGACCCAAACCAAGCGCCCGTTTGGGATCACGCAAAGGGAGAGCCTCCAGGTTCGAATCCCCCCCCTCCCCATTTGTAGCAGTAATTACTACAATGGTTCACCCCACCGATAGGTGTCAATAAGTGTTAGGATTACGAGGCTCCTGGACTTCCATCTGGCATATAAGACCTACTGAAACTGACCGGTACTGATATGTATCTAAGGTGATTAGGCATTGTAAACAAACAGGAAGTATCCTATGTTGGTGCCAGCATATCTCTGGCTTACTTTGGTAACTACGATACCTGAGTCCTCGATGAGGATCGAGCACGGAAATCTGGATCGGCATGGCAGACGGCGCTTAAGGCGCAACAACGTCACAGGCCCAGGAAAGATGACTCAGGAGCAACAAAGGGAAAGTGCTGAAATTGCGGCAAGAAGGGTCACTACGTGAAGGACTGTTGGGCGAAAGGTGGCGGCAAGGAGGGCCAAGCACCGAAGTGGTTCAAATCAGGAAACAAAGAAATCGTTAAACAAGCGGAAGAAAAGGATTTCGCGTTTGTATCTAAGGAAGTAGCATACAGTGCTATATCTGCATCTGACTGGCTAGCCGATTCAGCGGCAACAACACACATAGCTCGAAGCCGAAACGATTTTGCTAGCTATGCCGAGGAGCCGTCGGAAATTGAAGGAATTTCACCTGATGCGGTACTACATACACAAGGCCGAGGCACTATATACATGGAATTCAAGGTTGGCGCCAAGACGAACACGATCGAACTACGTGACGTCAAGCATGCACCAGATGGGCCAAACAACCTTATCAGTGTAGGGTGTCTAACTGATAAGGGCAACACGGCCACATTTACAGGCACCGGCGTCGAATTCAAAACACGCGCCGGATGTCAGGGGACACCCTGTTTTCCATTTCCAGTTCCGACTCCATTTCCGACTCCGGTTCCGGTTCCAATTCCATCTCCGCCTCCGCTTTCGGAAATGATTCCGCTCCTGGGAGAACTTCCACCAGTTCTGTTTGCCTTGCCAGTTCCACTCCAATTTCCAACTTCCACTCTCGGAACAGTGTCAGAAATCAAGCGACTCGCGTAATGGGTGGCATCAAGGGTCGATCAAGGGTCAGGGAGGTCAGGGGGATGCAGGGTTGATGGTGGGTGCCAAGTGTTGTCCCTTGCTGCGCAGCGTAGTATAATACGGGCTCGCTGACATTGGGGGTCCTTAGACTTTTCTCTTTGGATTTCCCCTTGTCAGGTGAGAATCCCCTCTCTTATATACTCTGTTCATTTATACATACCTTGGATTTCCCCTTGTCAGTTGTGTGGTAGTGTGATCTCCACAACTAGCCAGGGTTGCCCTTACAGCAGAAAAGTCTCTTCCCTAGAGGACCGGTGGTCGTACTGCGCGTTGCATTCGCCATAGGTGCTTTCGGAATCGGAGACAGCGACTCGGAGATCGCAACCTCTTCCACGCACACGGCATATGACAGTCCCTCTTCTTACGTCGAGCTCCCAACCCCGGAAATCCCGTCCCATATTTCTCCTTCCGACATGGATCCGGATGATCGTCTTCGCAATATGGAGGAGGAATTGACACGGAACCGGATGAAGACCGATGCGATTGAAACAGCCTTACAAACGATTTTGGCTAAGTTAGATATTCCACAAAGTGGTGGAAATGCAATGCTGGATGAGCCGGATTTCGGAAAAGTGGAACTAGCGGAAGCGAGGATGTCTGCAAAGTTGGCAAAGGTCAAACCCGCAACTCCGGCGGACTTTGACGGAGATCGGGAGAAGGGACGCGCATTCTTCAACACATGCAGCATCTACTTCGCAATTGTCGGAGACCTCTTTCCGAACGACCAGGCTCGGATTCACTGGGCATTGTCCTTTTTCAAGTCGGACCGCGCAGCCCGTTTTGCAAACAAGGTGATCTGACATGAAGCAAAGGGCAAGGGGAACTACTTCCGAGACTGGGACGCCTTCGAGAAAACATTTTCCGACCAGTTCTGCCCAAAAAATGAGCAGCTAACAGCCCTTACGAAGCTCGAGGGGACCAGCTGGTACCAGGCCAAGGATCCAGTCGATGACTACATCGACCGCTTCCAGGAGCTCATCGACCTTGCGGAGTATGACGACGACAAGATGATCATCATCAAATTCCGACGAGGGCTTGATCCGACACTCCAGAACCAAGTTGCGCTGCTTGGGGATGGAGCTCCGGATTTCCATGACCTGGAAGGGTGGTACCAAGCTGTGCGGAGGGTGTCCCGAAACAGGGAAGCAAATGAGGCCTTCATGGAGACAAACCGGAACATGACACGCAGTTCCGCTCGTCCTACTCCACCTGTGCCAAAACCCGGAAGTGCATTCGTTCCCACACGGAAAATATTTCTGACGGTTGCTCCGCCTGCTCCTATTAGGAACCCTAGCCCCCTCCCTCTAAGAGTGGCCCTGCCCCGATAGATGTTGACCGCATGCATGGAAAAGGCCACGGAACCATCACCTGCTTCCGATGCCGACAACCATGCCACTATGCCTGCGAGTGCCCCCAAGCCTTCGACATCCGGCTTATGACCACAGAGGAGAAACTTGAGCTCTTTCCAGAGTTCCTCACACTCGTGGACATAAGCGGAGTGCCCACTGTGGAAGGAATTTCCGGAAATGCGGAACATGGCGCATCGGAAGTGGAAGATGCATCGGATTTTGTGACATGCAGCGGGTGAGATGTGTTCCCCTGCTGCCTGTACATAACCGGTTTGCCTGTATTGAAGTAGAGAATGAAAAGCCCCCACTGTAAGGGCAACCCTGGCTGGTTGTGGAGATCACACTACCACACAACTGACAAGGGGAAATCCGAAGAGAAAAGTCTAAGGACCCCCAATGTCAGGGGGCCTGTATTATACTACGCTGCGCAGCCAGGGACACACTTGGCACCCGCCATCAACCCTGCACCCTCATGACCTCCCTGACCCTTGATCGACCCTTGATGCCACCTATTACGTGAGTCTCTTGATTTCCGACACTGTTCCGAGAGTGGAAGTCGGAAATTGGAGTGGAACTGGCAAGGCGAACAGAACTGGTGGAAGTTCTCCCAGGAGCGGAATCATTTCCGAAAGCGGAGGCGGAGATGGAATCGGAACTGGAAGCGGAGTCGGAAATGGAGTCGGAACTGGGTGTGGTGTCGGAACTGGAAATGGAAAACAGGGTGTCCCCTGACATCACCCCCCTTCTAGCGTGCTGTGTCCTCGAAGCACGGGACACAAGGGATTGAAATGCCAACGAGCGGATTCGGCGAGGAGCACCGGGGTGTGTCCTATAGAACTCACGGAGTTTGTCTGGAGCGGAAACATCTTGCTCCGGGACCCACGAATTCTCCTCATACCCATACCCTTCCCATTTCACAAGGAATTGGAGTCGTCCTCGCACAAACCGGCTGTCCAGGATCCGTTCCACCACATAGTGCTCTTCCCGATCTACAATTTCCGGCGGAGGTGGCGGACAAACCTTCCGACCTGGAATTGGGTCCTCAAGCGTAGGGAGTAACTTCACCACGTTGAAGACGGGGTGGATGCGGGACATGGACATCGGAAGTCGGAGGCGGTATGCATTCCGTCCAACCCTCCGCATCACTGTGAAGGGCCCAAGGTAGCAGTGGGCAAGCTTCTGCGAAGGGCGTGTGGTGCGGATGTCACTTGCATCTAGATACACCTTGTCTCCAACTTGGTACTCCGGGGCAGGAACCCGGCGTTGGTTGTAGTACCTTGCCATGTCATCCTTGGCCTTCGCAAGGGCCGACTTGGCTTCCGAAAGGGTGGAGTCCATGCGGTCTCGGAACTCATTGACCGTCTTGAGTCGGGACTCAGCCTGGCACGGTTCAAAGCCCATCCGCGGGTGTTGTCCGGAGTCAAGCATGAAGGGAGTCTGTTGTGTGGCGGAATGTACATGGTTGTTGTATTGGAATTCCGCCAGTGGAAGTAACTCATCCCAGTCATCCTGCCTCTCATTGACAAAGAGGCGGAGATATTGCTCCAACTCCTGATTGACCCCTTCCGTCTGTCCGTCACCCTGTGGATGGTATGCTGTGGTGGTGGCCAGCTTTATGCCGAGCAGGCGGTAGAGCTCCCGAGTCAGTTCCGCGACAAACTGCGGACCTCGGTCGGAAACGACTTGCTTCGGGAGCCCATGCAACTTCCAGACATGTGCAAGGAACAGGTGGGCCGCTCCGAGGGCTGTGATCGTCGTGTGTGTTGGAATGAAGTGGAACACCTTGCTTACCAAATCCACGACGTTCATGATCGCGTCGTAGCCATGAGACTCTGGGAGTTCAACGATGAAGTCGACACTGATGGTGTCCCAGCGGGATTCGGGAATTGGGAGCGGAACAAGTTCTCCGACGGGCGAGTGTTGTTGCGCTTTGGTTCGGAGGCAAAGGTCGCATGTGTTCACGTACTGTCCAATGTAGCGGGACATCTGAGGCCACCAGTAATTCCGAGCCACTAACTCCAGCGTCTTCCACCTGCCAGCATGCCCAGCGACCCGTGTGTCATGGTGCTGGGACACAATGCGGCCGCGGAGGTCCGCCCCACATGGAACATAGACCTTGCCTCTGAAGTGGAGCAGTCCATCACGTTCCGACCATTCCGCTGCCCATACAGACCGTGAGTGCCCTTTCCGAACTTCACCACCGACACCTCCTTCTCTCCATTCCGGTACTGCCTCCGGATGTCCCGGAGCATTTCCGCTTCCGCCCCAACTGCAGTCACTCCTTCGAGGGCGCGGATTGCAAAGAGACTTGGGCGGAGTAGTGTCATATCAGCGTTGTCTCCACTTCCGCTTCCATGATCCGCACGGCGGGATAGGGCATCGGGCTTGCCCATGGTGCGGCCGGGGCGGTGGTGGAGCATGAAGTCGAACTGGGACAGGTGTAGGGACCACCGTGCTTGGCATCGGTTCAACTTCTTTGACGTGCGGAAGTACTCGAGGTTCTTGTGGCCTGTCCAGATCTCAAATGGGCATGGGGCACCCTCGAGGAAGTGTCGCCACTCCCCCAGCGCTCGGATGATTGCCAGCATCTCCTTGTCATGGATCTCATAGTTCCGCTCGACCGGACTAAGGCTTTTAGAGAAAAAGGCAATCGGATGCCACCGCCCACCATCTTCCGATGACTGTTGTGACAAGACTGCTCCGGTAGCTGTGTCGGAAGAATCCGCCTCGACTCGATAAGGGCGAGGGTCGTCGGGAAAGATCAGGACCGGGGCAGAAGTGATCAGCTCCTTGAGTTTGTCAAAGGAGGCCTGTTCCGGCTCTCCCCACCGCCACCCAACCTATGTCATCGAGGTAGACACAGACAACCCCTTCTGCTATCATGTCACGGAAAATGTCATTCATCATCGTCTGGAATGTGGCGGGACTGTTGGTGAGGCCGAAGAACATGACCTGTGGCTCAAAGAGTCCTCGGTTGGTGCGGAATGCGGCCTTCCACTCGTCTGCCTCCCGGATCCGAACATTATTGAACCCCCAGTGGACATCCAGCTTAGTGAAGTACCTCGCCCCGCGGAGTTGTGTGATCAGTTCGGAAATGAGTGGAATGGGGTATCAGTTCTTGATCGTGATCGCATTCAAGGCCCGGTAGTCCTGCACAAGCCTGAGCGAGCCGTCCTTCTTCTTGACGAAGAACACCGGAGATGCCATGGGTGACTTGGAGGGGTGTATCCTCCCTGTACAGAGGTTTTCCGCAAGGAATGCATTGAGCTCTACCTGCTCCTTGGGTGACAGCCGGTAGACCTTGCAGTTGGTGGGCTTTGACCCAGGCTCCAACTCGATGGCATGGTGCCACAGCTTTCGTGGAGGCAGGGCATCAAATGACTCCTTGGCAAAGACATCCTCGAACTCCCGCAGGTACTCCGGAATTTCCACCTCCGCTTTATCATGCTTTTTGGAGGCTTCAGCAAGGCGTTGCGAAATGTTTCCGGTGGCGCGGATGTGTTCTGCTTCCGGTGGAAGGTTTACGTACAGCAAGCGTTCCCCCTCCGCCAGAGTCTCTTCCAGGCTGAGTCTGATGACATCAGAATCGGAATCGGAAGTGGGACCCGGTTCAAATTCCGCTTCCGAGTCTTCTTCTGCAAGCAGTGGATGGGGGCCAGAACGACATGTCTGTATGAGCCGTTCGGTCTTCCGCTGCTCCTGGCGCTCCTTCCGCATTTCCGACCGGCACATGTGACACTTGGCTGGGCACCGACTCATCAGCACCTTCCGAGTCTGCCAATTGATCTCCGGGTTGTGCTCCTGAAGCCAGGTAAACCCAAGGATGATGTCTTGCTTCCCCAGGCTGGTCACTCCGAAGGAAGTGCGTTCTGTGTGCCCATCATAGCGGAGAATTGTGTCTACTATCTCCGTGATGGACCCTGCCTCATTGGGGCTTCCATCCACATTGAACACCGGGATTGCACGTTGCAACTTCCGCGTAGTCAGTCGGTTCCGTTCCACATAGTCCTGGTCTATAAACTGACCAGTGGCCCCGCAATCGACAAGGGCAGGTCCGGGTTTGACTTCCGCCGTATCTGTCGTCTGGATCTCCACCTTAATGACTAGTGACTTGGGGCCAGGGGTGGAAGCAACAACATAGCGCTTCGGGAGGCGTCTCTCCCAAGGGCGGACGCGGGATGGACGGGGTGTCGGATTCGGTTTTTGTGTGACTTTATCCGGTGGGTCTGTATGAAGTGAGGGGAGCGGGGGCTTTTTATTCTCTATCTACTTCAAGACAGGCAAACCGGGTATGTACAGGCAGCAGAGGCACACATCTCACCCGCTGCGTGTCACAAAATCCGACGCATCTTCCGCGCCCCGATGCACCATGTTCCGCATTTTCGGAAATTACTTCCGCAGTGGGCACTCCGCCTATGTCCGTGAGTGCGAGGAACTCTGGAAGGAGCTCGAGTTTCTCCTCCGTGGTCATAAGCCGGATATCAAAGGCTTGGGGGCACTCGCGAGCATAGTGGCCTGGTTGTCGACATTGGAAGCAGGTGATAGTTCCGTGGCCTTTTCCACGCATGCAGTCAACATCCATCGGGGCAGGGCCACTCTTCGAAGGAGGAGGGCTATGGTTCCTAATCGGAGCAGGCGGAGCAACCGTCGGAAATATTTTCCGTGTGGGAGTGAATGCACTTCCGAGTTTTGGCATAGGTGGAGTAGGACGAGTGGAACTGCGTGTCACGTTCCGGTTTGTCTCCACGAAGGCCTCATTCGCTTCCCTGTTCTGGGACACCCTCTGCGCAGCTTGGTACCACCCTTCCGGGTCATCAAAATCCGGAGCTCCATCCCCAAGCAGCGCGACTTGGTTCTGGAGTGTCAGATCAAGTCCTCGTCGGAATTTGATGACGATCGTCTTGTCGTCGTCATACTCCGCAAGGTCAATGAGCTCCTGGAAGTGATCGATGTAGTCTGATCGATGTAGTCATCGACCGGATCCTTGGCCTGGTACCAGCTTGTCCCCTTGAGCTTCGTAAGGGCTGTGAGCTGCTCGTTTTTCGGGCAGAACTGGTCGGAAAATGTTTTCTCGAAGGCGTCCCAGTCCCGGAAGTAGTTCCCCTTGCCCTTCGCTTCATGTCGGATCACCTTGTTTGCAAAATGGGCTGCGCGGTCCGACTTGAAAAAGGACAATGCCCAGTGAATCCGAGCCTGGTCGTTCGGAAAGAGGTCTCCGACAATTGCGAAGTAGATGCTGCATGTGTTGAAGAATGCGCGTCCCTTCTCCCGATCTCCGTCAAAGTCCGCCGGAGTTGCGGATTTGACCTTTGCTAACTTCGCCGACATCCTCTCTTCCGCTGCTTCTGCTTTTCCAAAATCCGGATCATCCAGCATTTCATTTCCACCACTTTGTGGAATATCTAACTTAGCCAAAATCCCTTGTAAGGCTGTTTCAATCGCCTCGGTCTTCATCTGGTTCCACGTCAATTCCTCCTCCATATTCCGAAGACGATCGTCCGGATCCATGTCGGAAGGAGAAATATGGGACGGGATTTCCGGGGTTGGGAGCTCGACGTAAGAAGAGGGGCTGTCGTACGCTGTGTGTGCGGAAGAGGTTGCGATCTCCGAGTCGCTGTCTCCGATTCCGAACGCACCTATGGCGAATGCAACGCGCCGTACGACCACCGGTCCTCTAGGGGAGAGACTTTTCTGCTGTAAGGGCAACCCTGGCTGGTTGTGGAGATCACACTACCACACAACTGACAAGGGGAAATCCAAAGTATGTATAAATGAACAGAGTATACAAGAGAGGGGATTCTCACCTGACAAGGGGAAATCCAAAGAGAAAAGTCTAAGGACCCCCAATGTCAGCGAGCCCGTATTATACTACGCTGCGCAGCAAGGGACAACACTTGGCACCTGCCATCAACCCTGCATCCCCCTGACCTCCCTGACCCTTGATTGACCCTTGATGCCACCTATTACGCGAGTCGCTTGATTTCCAACACTGTTTCGAGAGTGGAAGTCAGAAATTGGAGTGGAACTGGCAAGGCAAACAGAACTGGTGGAAGTTCTCCCAGGAGTGGAATCATTTCCGATAGCGGAGGCGGAGATGGAATCGGAACTGGAAGCGGAGTCGGAAATGGAGTCGGAACTGGGTGTGGTGTCGGAACTGGAAATGGAAAACAGGGTGTCCCCTGACACCCACTCCCCTCACTTCGTACAGACCCACCGGATAAAGTCACACAAAAACCAGATCCAACACCCCATCCATCTTGCATCCGCCCTTGGGAGAGATGCCTCCCGAAGCGCTATGTTGTTGCTGCCACCCCGGGCCCCAAGTCACTAGTCATTAAGGTGGAGATCCAGACGACAGATACGGCGGAAGTCAAATCCGGACCCGCCCTTGTCGATTGCGGGGCCACTGGTCAGTTTATGGACCGGGACTATGTGGAACGGAACCGACTGACTACGCGGAAGTTGCAACGTGCAATCCCGGTGTTCAATGTGGATGGAAGCCCCAATGAGGCAGGGTCCATCACGGAGATAGTAGACACAATTCTCCGCTACGATGGACACACAGAATGCACTTCCTTTGCAGTCACCAGTCTGGGGAAGCAAGACATCATCCTTGGGTTTACCTGGCTTCAGGAGCACAACCCGGAGATCAATTGGCAGACTCGGAAGGTACTGATGAGTAGATGCCCAGCCAAGTGTCACATGTGCCGGTCGGAAGTGTGGAAGGAGCGCCAGGAGCAGCGGAAGACCGAACAGCTCATACAGACATGTCGTTCTGGCCCCCATCCACTGCTTGCAGAAGAAGACTCGGAAGCGGAATTTGAACCGGATCCCACTTCCGATTCCGATTCCGATTCCGATTCTGACGTCATCCGACTCGGCCTGGAAGACACTCTGGCGGAGGGGGAGCGCTTGCTGTATGTAAACCTTCCACCGGAAGCGGAACACATCCGCGCCACCGGAAACATTTCGCAACGCCTTGCTGAAGCCTCCAAAAAGCATGATAAAGCGGAGGTGGAAATTCCGGAGTACCTGCGGGAGTTCGAGGATGTCTTTGCCAAGGAGTCATTTGATGCCCTGCCTCCACGAAAGCTGTGGCACCATGCCATCGAGTTGGAGCCTGGGTCAAAGCCCACCAACTGCAAGGTCTACCGGCTGTCACCCAAGGAGCAGGTAGAGCTCAATGCATTCCTTGCGGAAAACCTCCATACAGGGAGGATCCGCCCCTCCAAGTCACCCATGGCATCTCCGGTGTTCTTCATTAAGAAGAAGGACGGCTCGCTCAGACTTGTGCAGGATTACCAGGCCTTGAATGCGATCACGATCAAGAACCGGTACCCCATTCCACTCATTTCCGAACTGATCACACAACTCCGTGGGGCGAGGTACTTCACTAAGCTGGATGTCCGCTGGGGCTTCAATAATCTTTGGATCCGGGAGGGAGACGAGTGGAAGGCCACATTCCGCACCAACCGAGGACTCTTTGAGCCACAGGTCATGTTCTTCGGCCTCACCAACAGTCCCGCCACATTCCAGACGATGATGAATGACATTTTCCGTGACATGATAGCAGAAGGGGTTGTCTGTGTCTACCTCGATGACATCCTCATCTTCACAAAAACAATGCCCGAACATCGGGAAGTCGTGCGGAGAGTGCTGGAACGGCTCCGGGAATACAACCTGTGTCTCAAGCTGGAAAAGTGCGAATTTGAGTGGACGCGGATAGAGTATCTTGGGGTGATTGTGTCGGAGGGAAAGGTGGAAATGGACCCAGTCAAAGTTTCCGGTGTATCGGATTGGCCTGTGCCCCGGAACAAGAAGGAGGTCCAGTCCTTCATTGGGTTTGTCAATTTCTACCGGCGGTTCATCAAGGACTTCTCCTGCCACGCCCATGCCCTCTTCGACCTCACCAAGAAGGAGGTTGGGTGGCGGTGGGGAGAGCCGGAACAGGCCTCCTTTGACAAACTCAAGGAGCTGATCACTTCTGCCCCGGTCCTGATCTTTCCCGACGACCCTCGCCCTTATCGAGTCGAGGCGGATTCTTCCGACACAGCTACCGGAGCAGTCTTGTCACAACAGTCATCGGAAGATGGTGGGCGGTGGCATCCGATTGCCTTTTTCTCTAAAAGCCTTAGTCCGGTCGAGCGGAACTATGAGATCCATGACAAGGAGATGCTGGCAATCATCCGAGCGCTGGAGGAGTGGCGACACTTCCTCGAGGGTGCCCCATGCCCATTTGAGATCTGGACAGACCACAAGAACCTCGAGTACTTCCGCACGTCAAAGAAGTTGAACCGATGCCAAGCACGGTGGTCCCTACACCTGTCCCAGTTCGACTTCATGCTCCACCACCGCCCCGGCCGCACCATGGGCAAGCCCGATGCCCTATCCCGCCGTGCGGATCATGGAAGCGGAAGTGGAGACAACGCTGATATGACACTACTCCGCCCAAGTCTCTTTGCAATCCGCGCCCTCGAAGGAGTGACTGCAGTTGGGGCGGAAGCGGAAATGCTCCGGGACATCCGGAGGCAGTACCGGAATGGAGAGAAGGAGGTGTCGGTGGTGAAGGCGGTGGAGGAACTTCGGAAAGGGCACTCACGGTCTGTATGGGCAGCGGAATGGTCAGAACGTGATGGGCTGCTCCACTTCAGAGGCAAGGTCTATGTTCCATGTGGGGCGGACCTCCGCGGCCGCATTGTGTCCCAGCACCATGACACACGGGTCGCTGGGCATGCTGGCAGGTGGAAGATGCTGGAGTTAGTGGCTCGGAACTACTGGTGGCCTCAGATGTCCCGCTACATTGGACAGTACGTAAAGACATGTCACCTTTGTCTCCGAACCAAAGCGCAACAACATCTGCCTGTCGGAGAACTTGTTCCACTCCTGATTCCCGAATCCCGCTGGGACACCATCAGTGTCGACTTCATCGTTGAACTCCCAGAGTCTCATGGCTACGACGCTATCATGAACGTCGTGGACTCGGTAGGCAAGGTGTCCCACTTCATTCCGATGCACACGATGATCACAGCCCTCGGAGCGGCCCGCCTGGTCCTTGCACATGTCTGGAAGTTGCATGGGCTCCCGAAGCAAGTCGTTTCCGACCGAGGTCCGCAGTTTGTCGCAGAACTGACTTGGGAACTCTACCGCCTGCTTGGCATAAAGCTGGCTACCACCACAGCATACCATCCACAGGGCGATGGACAGACGGAACGGGTCAATCAGGAGTTGGAGCAATATCTCCGCCTCTTTGTCAATGAGAGGCAGGATGACTGGGATGAGTTACTTCCACTGGCGGAATTCCAATACAACAACCATGTACATTCCGCCACACAACAGACTCCCTTCATGCTTGACTCCGGACAACACCCGCGGATGGGCTTTGAACCGTGCCAGGCTGAGTCCCGACTCAAGACGGTCAATGAGTTCCGAGACCGCATGGACTCCACCCTTTCGGAAGCCAAGTCGGCCCTTGCGAAGGCCAAGGATGACATGGCAAGGTACTACAACCAACGCCGGGTTCCTGCCCCGGAGTACCAAGTTGGAGACAAGGTGTATCTAGATGCAAGTGACATCCGCACCACACGCCCTTCGCAGAAGCTTGCCCACTGCTACCTTGGGCCCTTCACAGTGATGCAGAGGGTTGGACGGAATGCATACCGCCTCCGACTTCCGATGTCCATGTCCCGCCTCCACCCCGTCTTCAACGTGGTGAAGTTACTCCCTACGCTTGAGGACCCAATTCCAGGTCGGAAGGTTTGTCCGCCACCTCCGCCGGAAATTGTAGATCGGGAAGAGCACTATGTGGTGGAACGGATCCTGGACAGCCGGTTTGTGCGAGGACGACTCCAATTCCTTGTGAAATGGGAAGGGTATGGGTATGAGGAGAATTCGTGGGTCCCGGAGCAAGATGTCTCCACTCCAGACAAACTCCGCGAGTTCTATAGGACACACCCCGGTGCCCCTCGCCGAATCCGCTCACTGGCATTTCAATCCCTCGTGTCCCGTGCTTCGAGGATGCAGCATGCTAGAGGGGGGTGATGTCAGGGGACACCCTGTTTTCCATTTCCAGTTCCGACTCCATTTCCGACTCCGGTTCCGGTTCCGATTCCATCTCCGCCTCCGCTTTCAGAAATGATTCCGCTCCTGGGAGAACTTCCACCAGTTCTGTTTGCCTTGCCAGTTCCACTCTCGGAACAGTGTCGGAAATCAAGCGACTCATGTAATGGGTGGCATCAAGGGTCAATCAAGGGTCAGGGAGGTCAGGGGGATGCAGGGTTGATGGCAGGTGCCAAGTGTTGTCCCTTGCTGCGCAGCGTAGTATAATACGGGCTCGCTGACATTGGGGGTCCTTAGACTTTTCTCTTTGGATTTCCCCTTGTCAGGTGAGAATCCCCTCTCTTGTATACTCTGTTCATTTATACATACTTTGGATTTCCCCTTGTCAGTTGTGTGGTAGTGTGATCTCCACAACTAGCCAGGGTTGCCCTTACACTGGAGTTATTTTTGCACAGGGACAGAAGCGTGGGAGGCTATTCTGTATGAAGGCATGGGTCACCCGATCAGTCGAGGCACGGGATTTTGCCGCAGCTGCAAAAGGACGGTCATGGGACAAATGGCACAGGATACTCGGGCACGTCAACATAAATTCTATAAAGATGTTGAAATCTAACGATCTAGTTACTGGACTTGAGATCGACGAGTCAAACGAGCCGAGCCAGTGGAAGGCATGCATACAAGGCAAACGGCATGTGGAGCTGTTCCCCAAAAGAGCCAAGGACACTGTAGAACAGGTCGGTGACCTACCAGTATCCGATGTATGGGGGCCTGCCCAGACCGAGGGACCATCACGTGAAAAGTACTTCTATTCTTTCACGGACATCAAATCTAGGTACATGGTCATTTATTTCGGGAGCGCCAAAGATGAAGCGCTCAAGCACTTCGAGACGTACAAAGCATTCCTCAAGACCCAAACAGGTCAGAAACTGAAGAGGTTTCGCTCGGATAATGGAGGGGAATATGTCAATAAAAACTTCAAGGAATTTTGTGCAAAATATGGCATTATCATGGAGACCACAGCTCCATACTCCCCAGCCCAGAATGGAATTGCAGAACGACTCAATCGGACCTTCCTCGAGCATGCACGGGCAATGATATTTGCCAACAACCTGCCAAAAATACTCTGGCCCGAGGCCGTGGCTTACGTGTGTTATATCAAAAATCGATCGCCCACACGAGCGCTTGGAGATGATGCAATGCCGTTCCAGGCACTATTAGGCAAGAAGCCGAACATAGCACGTCTGGAAGAATTGGGGACAAATTGCTGGGTTATGGTGCCAGATCAACGTCGAGCTAAACTTGATCCAAAGGCAGAAGAACACATATTCGTTGGAGTAGCTGAACATGCAAAAGCCTGGAGGTATTACAATAAAGCCTCAAAGCACGTTCAAATCTCAAGAAATATCACATTCGACGAAAGTGACAATAAACTCTTGTAGAGGACAGGAATTATAGGCAGTAGGTTCAGACTTGGTGCTCAAAAGAAGACTAGAAATTAATTCACTCTCTCAGTGAATTTAGTTGTCACTGAGAGAGGGGGGAAATGTGTCTCATGCGCATGTACTACTAGCCGGCGCTTTAGCGCCCGTGGTACCACCGTATGCCATGCTAAGCGCCCATAGAACGTAGCACGGTAGTGAACAGCCGCACCTCAAAAAGGAAACCTGTCCACAACCACCCACAAAGGGTCGGTTGGACAGAACATGAAAAGAAGTAGAAATACAGCTTCGAAAAATCAAAGAAAAATTTGACAAATCATAGAATGAATGTCAGCATGGTTTCAAGTCAAAATCAAAAGAAATACGAATGGTGGAATCTATTTGGCTTGATTTTGGTGCAGGAGCATAAATGCACCCAACACGCCCCCTCAAGCCTAATATATTCCAAGCTTCTCGTTGAGGATCTTCACTCTAGGACTAGGAAGTCCTTTAGTGAGAATATCTGCCAGCATTTGTTCTGTTGGCAAATAAACGAGATTGGCTTCTTGATTTTTGATCATATCTCGAAGGAAATATAATCTGATGTCGAAATGCTTGGTTCTCGTGTGTTGTTGAGTGCCATACGTGATTGCAATGGCTGATTGATTGTCTGAATAAACTTGGATGGGTCTGTTCAGCGGTTGGAATATTTCAGAAATAAAATGGCGCATCCAAAGAGCCTCTTTGCCCGCATGGGTCAGGGCGATGAATTCGGCTTCAGTTGATGAGAGGGCTACTATCGATTGTTTCTGGCAACTCCATGAAACAGTGCCCCCATCAATCTGAAATAAATATGCCGAATATGAATGCCTATGACTCTGTGAACCCCAATCCGCATCTGAATACCCCATCAAGCCGTCTCGATTTCTTCCAAGTGTGAGTTTGTAATGCTTCGTGCCTTTCAAATATTTGAAGACACGTTTAACTGCATTCCAATGTGTGCCACCTGGATTTTCGAGGAATTGTGAGAGCAATGACACCGCAAATGCAATGTCAGGTCGAGTGGCTACAGCTGCCCACATCAGTGATCCTATGGCTTGCCTGTATGGAAACTTTGACATGGCTTTCTTGCCTCTCTCTGTAGAAGGACATTGGTCTTTAGATAATTTAATGGCTGGATCAAGAGGCGTAGCATAAGTCTTCGCATCTTCGAGATTGAATTTTTTGATGATCTTCTCGATGTATGCGGGTTGTGAAATTGCAATGGTTTTCTTCTGCCAGTCTCTTTCGATTTTGAGGTTCAATAGCCAATTAATCTCGCCTAGATCTTTCATACTGAAGACCTGAGCAAGATCTCGTTTGACTTCGTCCAGGACTGACTGATTCTCAGCTGTGATAGTGAGGTCGTCCACAGCTGTTGCAATGATCACATGCCCCTTTCCGCCACGTCTATAAAATACAGCCCCATCTGTGGCTGATGTAGTGAATCCTAACTTGTGGAATTCACCACTTAGACGTTTGTACCATTCCCTTCCAGATTGTTTGAGGCCGTAGAGTGCTTTCTTGTTACGTATCGAGATTTCCACTAAGTCGGAACTGGAAAGGACGGCGGCTTCAACTTATAGGTTGCGCCCCCAATGAACTATCGTCCTAAGTATTTTGGAACTGAGTCGGAAGGCGGAAAGTACTGAACCAAAGGTTGGTCGGAACTTGGGTCGGAACTGAGGCGGAAGGCGGAAGACGGAAGGCGGAGAGAGACTGAGATCTTGCTAGACTCGCTGTGCTAAGAACAGGAGATGGAGCGAAGGAAATCAAGTATTGAAGGCGATTATCTGATTGCAGAATAAGAGACATACATGACAGGCTTTTATCCAAAGAGCTGAGGCAACAGGTAATGATATGGTACTAAGCAAATTCCGGAGGAAGCGGAAGTCGAGTAGACAATGCGTGGGAACTAACTATTGGGAACAATGGGACTACAAGGGGGGTTCAGGGTAAGGTAAAACAATGGCAAAGAACAAGGGGTCGGAAAAACATATCTGACAACAAAACACAAGGAGGGTCGGACATATGGTCTTGATGAACGGTAAGGTGGGTCCGAGTAATAGAGTCGAAAGAACAAGGGAAATGTACAAGGGGCGGAATGTCGGAAATATCGGAGGGGCGGAATGTGATGCGGAAATATCGGAGGGGCGGAAGGTGTGGTGGAACTGAGGGTCGGAAATCGGAAATGAACGGTCGTAACATTTCTTCAAAAGTAGCACTTCATCTTTGTCTCCAGATTCATATCCATATGGCTGCTTCATGTAAATAGGTTCAGGCAACGTAGCATTGAGGTATGCATAGTCCACGTCCATTTGATGAATAGGCCAGTCATTCCTAGCAGCAATGGCGCATATGATCCGTAGGGAGGATAACCGAGCAACAGGTGAGTATGTCTCATCATAGTCGACTCCAAACTTCTGTGTGAAGCCTTGGGCGACCATTCTCGATTTAGGCATTATTGGTTTCCTGTCAAGATTGGTTTTCAAGCGTTAATATCGTGTATTAGTGAACACAGCGAATGCCCGAATAACTTGTGCGAATAAGTATGCCATTCGGCGAATAGGTGAACCAATGAATGTTCACAAGATAAGAGGGTTTGCCTAAACGGGGCTCACCCTATCTACAGTCGTAGTGAAATAGCCCGTGACTCTTGACGATGTAACGTGCAAGGTCTCATGGAAGGGCTGTCTAAGTCTCGACAATCCCTTCGCTGGCGAAGGTGCTCCTTTGGAGCCCTTCGCCAACAGCACAGAAAATGGTTCGAAGGCTAAGGTAACGAAGATGAAGTATGAGAACTCACCAGTGATGCCTAAGTCCTTTGCTAGTCGAAGATGGGGATCTCCAAGAGAAGGCTTAGGATGATGACCACGGTGAGGTCAAAGCTGCACAAGATAAACGACGTATGATAATTGAACTGGGGAATATACATGCAAATGTAAACTACTTATATCGAATGCTCATACGGTATCAGCGAATAGGAAAGAGGCCGTCACGAGTCAGGGTTGGATAGGGGTGCGCAGTCATGATACTAAGGAGATGGAATAAACATACAATAGAGTGAGGGAGGGGTGCGAACATGAAACGACGGAGAGTAAAGGTGGCGAAGGTACTTATGTATGAAACCATGTCTTGGGACCCTGTTACGACCGCTCACTTCCGACTTCCGATCTTCAGTTCCACAACACTTTCTGCCCCTCCGATATTTCTGACATTCCGCCCATTGTTCTATTCCCTTGTTCTTTCGACTCAATTACTCGGACCCACCGGACCCGTTTCATCGTTCATCAAAACCACATATCCGGTCACCCTTGTAATTCGTTGTCAGATATGTTTTCCCGACCCCTTGTTCTTTGCCATTGTTCTACCTTACCCTGAACCCCCCTTGTAGTCCCATTGTTCCCAATAGTTAGTTCCCATGCATTGTCTACTCGACTTCCGCTTCCCCCGGAATTTGCTTAGTACCATATCATTACCTGTTGTCTCAGCTCTTTGTATAAAACCCCCTCATGTATGTCTGTTATTCTGCAATCAGATAATCGCCTTCGATACTTGATTTCCTTCGCTCCATCTCCTGTTCTTAGCACAGCGAGTCTAGCAAGATCTCAGTCTCTCTCCGCCTTCCGTCTTCCGCCTTCCGCCTCAGTTCCGACCCAAGTTCCGACCAACCTTTTGTTCAGTACTTTCCGACTTCCGACTCAGTTCTGAAATACTTAGGACGATAGTTCATCGGGGGCGCAACCTATAAGTTGAAGCCGCTGTCCTTTCCAGTTCCGACTTAGTGGAAATCTCGATACGTAACAGACCCGCATACATGTCACCCTGCACAGACTCTTCGTCCACTGGGTCGATCCCACACGACCTACGGAAGGAACGCTCCGCGAACATACTTTGGCCATACGAAAACCCAAAGGGGTTGGATTTAAGAAGATGATGGGGTTAGTGATGAATCATCACGCCGGGTAAATGGTATCAATCGTATTTGATGGCGTGCCTTGTTGGCGAAATGTGCGAGCAGCGAATAGCGGTTCGGCGAAATGCGGCGAAGGGTGAACAGCAGGCAATAAAGCTGAAGCTCTGAAATCCCCGCCTTATGAGCAAGGGCCTTACAATTAATTTCTCTTTAATTGGATTTTCTTTCCACATCCAATTCCACTCCTTATTATGCAAAGCATCCCAAAAATACGATTAATTTGTCTTTAATTGGATTTTCTTTCTGCATCCAATTCCACTCCTTATTATGCAAAGCATCCCAAAAATATGATTGGAATACAATGAAAATCCAACTCAACATTCGCATTGAAGTAACCCATGCATTCACACGGAATCGAACGCAAGGATACACACATCGCCATTCAATACAAATCCAACATCAATCCAATATTGTTGCAAGGGATTCGAAATTCACATCATGAGTTACTAATGTCATTTGCCAGCCCCTCGGCCTCGTGACCCTCTGCTCCCACCCTTGCCTGCACCACGGCTATGAGATGCCGATAACGATGTGCGTGCGGCACGTTCTCTGTTTATATCAAAGGTTCAACGTAAAGATCAGGGGTCAGGGGACATACTGTTCGGCGATCGCGGCCTTCTCTGAAAGGATTCAAGGTCTGCAAATGCACATTGGTCACCACCTCTTCAGCATTGGTTGCACGCACCTCTTGCCACGGCCTTGCAGTTCTTTTGTTTCAGTCGCCCTGAGTAAGCCGTCATTGATTTATGGTACACACACTAATTGCAAAGGTCGCTCACTCCTTATCCACGCAAGTGTGCCACTTGGGCTGACCTTGACTTCGGCCAGGGACTCGGGGTTCAAGGTCACCGGTCGAAGGGAAGGCACTTGGCCTTTGCGCTGGACATGTGCTCAGGCCCGGGAGCCCCATTTCTGGGTCATGTGGTGGGTGTCGCTGAACTACATCGAGGGGATGGGCAGGGTCCTCGAGATTATCCTGGGGAAGCGTCTCAAGTGTTGCGATGGGTTCTGCAGTCTCTTCAGGTTGGGCCTCGAGGGTATTTGGTGGTGGGATCTCATCATATTGCGCAACGTTGGTAACCACGTAAGTCGTTCTAAGGTCGGAAGCAAATGTTTCCGTCGGGAGTGTTGGCATTTGTCCATCTGCGTGTCTGATTAGTGTGTCAGGATAAGAGGGGTCGACTGTGAAATGACAGGTATGGCTTACATTGTATGTCCTGGGGTTTCTATTTCATACTCAGGAATCTCTTCAATCTCTGAGATAGGTGTGAATTCAAACTGATGTAGCTCATCCAAGGGATCTTGATGTTCGATGATATGGAGGTAAAGAAGTTGGCGATGTGCGCCCAGCATATCACTGGGCTTCCTGAAGGTGATATTTTTGGGCAAGCGGTTGGGATGTACGAATTGGTCAGGGGAACTGGCGATGTTGGTCCAGGGAATGGGTGGCACAGTGGCAGCACCCACAACTGCGTGTGCAAAGCCTGCCGGGCAAAGGCATGTCACTCGCACAGTGTCCTTGGGAAGGTAATGACACTTACGCCAAGCATGCGCCAGGTACTCCTCCAACAGCTGCGTGAACTGCGCATTGGAGAGCTCTTCAGTGTCCAGGTCAGGAATGACCGGGGTTCCATTAGGGTTAACAGTGACACCATCAACATGAGGTGCGGCCACCGCTGACTAGCTTGGTTAGCATTGAAAGCAGTTACCCACTGTGAATCACTCACGACTAAGGACATGGTGGGCCCAGTCAACAAAGGGGTGGCTAAGGTGACTGTCATATTCACTGTAATATGACTCTAGTTCTTCTGCTCCTGGTGGCCCAATGCAGCAGCTAGACTGTATTGGTACACATTGACAGGCAGACAGGGGCCACATACCTGAATGTCCAAATCACATCACCCTGTCCAAGCATGGCGCCCTGTAGGTGAAAAACAGCTTGCCCGATCTGATTTGGCTCTTGGCCGAGGAGACGTTGGAGAACCTTCTGAAGAGTCACTGGTGCCAGCTCCTGATTGCTATCAATGGTGATAAACACAGATGAGTGTACATTGTCACGAGCGTACATTGTCACCAACCTGTCAATTTCCACCGCAGATGCCTCGCCGGGGACCTGCTTATTTTGCTCTGCAGCCTTACGGTGCCATTCGGCTTGTTCCTCAGGAGTCTCGAGGTCCCAAAGCTCATTCAAGGCTTCGTACCAAAAAGGGAGGTTGTTTTGTGTTGGCAGTTCGAGGGCGCGGACTTTTGCATTCATGCGGGTCTTCAGCTCGCTGGAATGTGCCTGAGCAAAGACAGACTTGGCATGGCTCTTCTTGCTTGGTGGGGCAAATGAGATCAGCGATGGGGAAATTTTGGTATTATTTGCTCGGTGAGCCTTGGCATTGTTGAGGAACCACCGTGTAATTGCCTGTGATGCCACGAGCAAGAGTTAGTCCATGGGTGTGTCAACATGAGGAAGTCAAAAAAAGGACCTCTTGAAGTGCACCAGCGGTGGCTGGCCCCGTGCGCAGCAACAGTCCTTCCAGGGGATTGTGGGTGCTACCATCACCCTGGCGCTGTGATCCAAGGCCAAAATGGTCAATAAATTCACTGGCCTTGCGCTGAGAGAAAGCGGCACGGGTGCCACGTTTCATGTCAAGGTTAAGGTACTCTGGCATGTGGCCTCGAAGCCATTCTGTGGCAGGTCCTCGAAGCAAGACAATTTCTTGAAGATTAGGCGTTGCAGGGGTTGGAAATGCTGACATGACTGGGTAGAGGGAAATGTGTGCAGATCAGCGGGTGGGAAGCTTGTGAGAGGTTTATGTGGGAATTAACACATGCCTATGGTGGAGCCCAAGGTCCACCCCCCCCAAAAAAAAGGAAGACCACCGGCAATTCTCAGTTTTCGGACGAAGATCAGGAACCGATGTCACTGCACATGGATCAGGAAAATCTTCCTCAATCGGTGGCACGATATCAGAAATGCTGACATGACTGGGTAGAGGGCAATGTGTGCAGATCAGCGGGCGGGAAGCGAGGGCCTACTAGAGTCGAAAGGTCCTCAGCGTCTAAAGGTAGTCCGAGCGATTTCTGGACCTCTGCCTCGGAAATGGACGTTGCTACCCTCAACGACGATGGTGGGCCTAGTTGACCTCGATCCCTAAAACTTTTCCATATCCTACAGTGAATCCCGTCCTGGCAAGATTGCTGGGATTTTGTTACTTGTACACCTAAAAAAAGGAATTGACCCCCTACGCAAGCATTAAACCAGGGAAAAAAAACACCGATTAAGCCTGCGCAAAGGTCCCAGATCATCGCCTGAGACTTTAAAATGTGAGCAGTAGATCCCAGCCTAACATATTGCACCTACCACAAAACTGTCCTTACACGTTATCTTAAACATGTCGATATATCCCACCGCCGCCTCTCGCCAGTTGCAAGTTGCCGGCACCGAGGACCCGGTGCATCTCTGTCGTGGGATGCAGCTCAGTCTTATGGGTGATCTTCAAGAAGAGGTTGAGATCTACGCCGCTTGGGGCGTTATCCAAGGGTTGAGACGGAATACCACTGTTCCTGAACTTATTAGATGGCCCCCGTAAGTTATAAGTATTTAAATTCGTATCTTGAAGACACTGATCTATTATGCAAGTCTCCTTCACGCAAATGGTGACCGTGTCGCCCCGAGTGGCATTGCACGCAAGTGCCAGCAGGATGGCATTAGCTATCCTTTCTGCTTCTGTGCGTGGAATGTGTTCGCCACGGATGAAGAATGCCGGGCTGTACTTGGCACGGTTACTGTCAACGGTGTGCGACATTTTTGTTTTAAATGTCCCCGCCTCAACCGAGTTAGCGGCTGCATGTATATCGGTAAGCTATTTGATTTTATCGACACTGCACAACTCTAACTTGATACATCAGCTGTACTACTTGAAAACCATCAATTCCGGACCATGACCCATACGTACAGGTCAGTGCTTAACCTTCCTATGGCTGATCCTATCTACCAGTCACCGGACAAGCACATGAAGTGCAGCTTCATCATCGGCTTATCCAGGGCTCCCGGTCATCTACTTCACATCAACCTGTTCGTGGCCAGAGTCAACTACGGCAGGTGCGCCAGATGGCAGCACCGTACCCACCATCCGGCTGCCGCCCTCGTCGTTCTAGTTCACCAGCACGGATTTCACGGTCCATTGGTATGTTCTTATAGAGTTGGCACATAGCCATGTATTAATACCAATACAGATGATGTATTTGACATTGAAACAAATCACAACCGTTTCCCGCACCGCCTGCTCGCACCATTCGACTCGGACGTTGGGACCTCTGATGATCAGCGAGGGAACAATCCTCGGGACCACTCTGTGCTCAGCAGTGTGTTCCGCTCCTGGGACTCGCCACAAGGTGCCTCTGGTGCCGTCTTCCTCTATGCGCTGGGACGTAACATTGTCTGCCCCCATTGCAACCGGAATTTTGCCGGGCTGTATAACTATGACCAACACACATGCCACAATGGTGGCCAAGGTTTTCAGCTGCTGGCAAATATTGAGGAGGTAGGAAACACTGCTGATGGTAATGGTGATGATGACTTGGAAGGTCACAGCGAGGAGTAAAGCCCCTGTAGGTCCTGCGAGATGGTGTTTTCTTGAAATATGCAAAGTGCACTCTTGGAATTCTTGAGGCTACCATACCTAGAATGCTAGTATTATAGGGAGTGGTTGGCAATATATAATACATGTTAATAATCGAGAACGGCGCGTAGACGGGCCTGCATCTCTACCCCCCCCCAAAAAACAGGAAGATCACCAGCAATTCTCAGTTTTCAGACGAAGATCAGGAACCGATGTCACTGCACATGGATCAGGAAAATTTTCCTCCATCGGTGGCATGATATCACGTGACCCCATGCATGTTCACGGTGTCTGCCGTGAACCTGTGTAACTTACAAGTGCGTGCCATGAAGATGAACCAAACGGTTCCCACCGCTCCCCATGGATCCACTTTGGCAGCCGCCCTCAAAAGGGAATCCTCATCCTCTCAGCCCCAGGTGATGGCCAGCCCTGTCAGATGGCACGCGAACCCCCACCAGTCCATTGTCACTCATACCAACTTGGCCCGCGATCCAACACATCGCCCATCGGTGAAGCAGTTCGCCGTCAACTCTGGTCGGCCTCCAAAACGGACCAAATGCCATATGCCATGTCCTGAAACATGCCCACTGCCCATACAAATGCCTCGACACCAGGTAGGCTTGTTGTTTCTATCCCACCACAGCACCTTTAACATCGCCACACCCCAACTCCAGGGTGCCTCGAGTTTCATGCAAGGATTCATTAACCGAATCCCTGATCTGCTGGACGGGATGTTCGAGCATGACGCACCCATGCCACAATTGCTTACCTGCCACTGTGGAGAAGAAGGCATTTTCCGATGTCTGGAATGTTGGAAATCCCCACGGTTCTGTGCATCCTGTATTGTGGAAACGCACCGACACCTTCCGTTCCATCGTGTGCAGCGCTGCAATGGTGAGCGGTACATACAGACACCATTGGTTGACCTGGGCCTTGTCATCGGTTTAGGTCATGAGGACAATGAACTCTGCCCCCACATTCCACCCCAGCATCCACCACGACAGTTCACTGTGGTCCATACCGTTGGACATCATCGTGTCGCCTTGCAATTGTGCCACTGTCATGGGCACCCTGACCCCGTTCGTCAGCTCATGCGCATGGGATTGTTTCCGACGACAGTACAAGATCCCCAGCACATCAGTTCGGCTTTCACTTTTGCCACCCTCACAGATTTTCACATTCAGAGTCTCACGTCCAAAAAATCAGCATATGACTATTGTGAAGCCTTATGTCAGCACACAAACCGAGCATTTTCTCACACAGTCACGGTAAGGTGCCGTACATTCCCTCAGCCATGAGGGGCTGACACACGGAATTGGGCAGACCAAATACCAGGAATTTCTCCGAGTAGTACGGATGTGGCGTCATTTGGTTGCCTTGAAACACAGTGGACAGGTCCATGGCATAGACTCCGTCCTCTCCCATCACACGCCTGGGACACTCGCCGTGCGCTGTCCGGCATGTCCTGAGGACAACTTCAACATGCCTGACAGCTGGCGCAACACACATGCATCACGACGATACATCCACCAACGATGGCTGTCTATAGATGGCAACTTTTCCGCCCAGAAGAAAAAGAAACGAGATGACCCTGATGATGTCGCACTGGGCGAGGGCCATGGGTACTGTGCCGAAAGCTCAACCTATCGGACATACCTCTCGGAAATTGGAGAGACCCCAGAGGTAAGTTGACAATCACAAAATGAGTGCGATCAAGGTTCGAGATGCCTGGAACTTGCAGAAATCAACGTGCGCACACCTCAAAGCAGTCAACATGCAAAACAAAGCTAAATTCAAGAACACTGAAATTACCGGTGTGGTTGCGGTTGTATGTGCCCGCCATGGCATCATACAACCTGGTGCCGTCGTTGACCTCCAAAAGGGTGAACGGTGGGACGTTCCGGTATTATAACTGTGTAATCCCTCTGACACGTGCCGAATTTGCAGTTACGCCAACGCAGATTATGCCCTAGCCCAGGCATTGCGAGAATGCACATCACTGCAAGATGTAGGCCTGACATACGATGTGGCATGCCAATATATGGTGCACCTCGTGACCCGCTTCCGGCAGCATTTTCCCACATTGGTACCAGTTGTCTCCCGAATGACAGCCCTGATCCCCAAAATGCACCTTGCTGGGCATAAATTGGATTGCGGATATCGCTGGTCACTGAACTTCACGTATGGTGTGGGGCGAACGTGCGGGGAGCTTATTGAGACTGTGTGGAGTGAGCTCAACCAAGCCAATGGCAGCGTCAAGGAAATGAATCATGGCCACCGCCACGACACTTTGGATGATCTATACAGTGACTGGAACTGGAGCAAGGTTCAGAACATGAGTCAGTCATGAAGCAACTTTCTATGGTATCTATGGATGACAATTGCTTGCAGGCGACTCTCTCTATCACTCGCTAATCGACGCTCAAGGCATGGCCAAGCAGGCCCAAATCGCTTTTGAAAACATACCCGTGGCCCCACACGTTCTTGTGGAGTGGGAAGCCATGAGTACCGAGCCATATAAGGAGGGAGGAGAATGGTGCAGTGTATATCGACCTCGCTTTGCGAAAGGTCAGTAGTCATGTCGAACATGAACCCTCTCCAGAACGCACCCATTGTGCCTCCTTGCAGCGCCAACCCAAGTGGCTATATTTCAAGAGCTATCGTTGAAAGAACACGCAGCAGAAAGGGCTGGGACTGCTGTCGGTGGCGATGCAGTGTTCCTTAACACCGGCTTGCGGATCCATGCCCACCAGTAAGTTAAGAACTCATATGGGCATTTGCTAAGTTCATGGACGTTGAAACACAGACGGCGTCTGAAAGAACAATCTCGTTCCACCACTGGAACGGACACTACTCCTCAAATGGAAGCTGAGATCGCCAGATCCAGGCTCAAACTTCGCCACGACATTGAGAAGTGGCGCAAGTACCAGGTCGAACACTTTCCGGCCCTGCAGGCTCTAATATCTGATGCACCGCACGAGGACCCCGAAGAAGAGTCCCTCTTCTTGCCGTCACACTTCCCTACCACTTCCCAACGCCAAAAGCTGGGTGTATATGACCTTGGGCTGAAAGAAATGGAACTTAGATGGGGGGAGGCTAACGATGCACTGGACAGTGTCCGACTTTGCATCAAGCAGCTCTCAGTCAACTTGGCCTTCAAGAAGAAAGAGATACGTGGGCAGCGAGACAATACACGCGCCCAAAGCATCTTGAAATCAAGCATCAGCGAAAGAGACAAGTATGTGCAGAAGTATCGTGTGGCCCAGGCCGCCATGATTCGACTGGGAATGGCAGCTGACAATACCACGTACCTACCTTTGCGTGACACCAACCTCTGGATGAAAGCCATAGTGGAGGGGCATGCGCTCGGCGATGGCAGACGTGAAGAATCATGGATATGGTGGACGGGGTTTGGTACTACACCTTCAGACGCCAGCCGAACCGAATGGGAGAAAGATGGTGCGTGATTCTGATCTTACAGTTCATGTCATGCACTTAAGTACGCCCCCAGTGGATCGGGTGCAGTGGTTCCGAGCCAGGGCTCATAGGGATCGGTGGCGGGAAGAGGTAGAGATCCTAGAGGAGGAATTCCGTCGCACATACAGGTCGTTTACGCGTATGTGTGAAGTTTGGAAGGTGCTTGCAGCTGGGTGCGACCATTCCCATGCGGGGGTGGGCCGTCAGGCGTACGCTCACGAACAGGCTGACATGTATGAAGGTATGGCTGCCGAATGTCAGCAAAAGTATGAGAAAGCCAAAGGTGTCGTCCACCGCAGCACCAGGCCATCCTAACATACGTTGGCCTTGATGTTTGTGCAGGTGTATTGCACAGGTTCGATTTTCAATCAAAACAATCGGACTGATACTATTCGATGGGATTTGGGAGGGAATATTGTTAGCAACTAGGGGCTATGGCAGGGAAGGTTCGGTAGAGTTCTTAGAAAGCTAGAATCAAATATACTCTCTCAGTGAATTTATTGTCACTGATGTATTAATACAGTACCTAGAATCAAATATACTACATGATTTTCAGTCAACATGCTATGTAAATATGAAAGATACTACTCGCCTCTCTCAGTGAATTTATTGTCACTGAGAGAGGAGTGTAATCCTGTCTCAGAAGGCATATACTTGCACCCGGCCCTTTAGCGCCCAAGGGCTCGCGCGTCGAAGTCGTTTCAAACTCCGCTGGGTGCAGCCGCCTGTAAAAGTAGAAATAACAGAATGAAATGGAGAGATAGAGAGTGACTAGAAAATTTCGAAAATAAGCAGAGAAATGGATGCATGGTACAAGAACAGTATGAGAAAATATTGAAACACCACACAATAAAGTGAATATATTATGCTTGATTTTGGTGCAGGAGCATAAATGCACCCAACACGCCCCCTCAAGCTTAATATATTCCGATTTTCTCGTTGAGGATTCTCACTCTAGGACTAGGAAGTCCTTTAGTGAGAAGATCGGCTAGCATGTGTTCCGTTGGTAGGTACACAAGCTTAATTTCTTCATCTTCGACTATATCTCGGATGAAATATAATCTAATGTCGAAATGCTTGGTCCTCGTGTGTTGTTGAGTGCCATAGACGATGGCAATGGCTGATTGATTGTCTGAATAAAGTTTGATGGGACAATTCAGCGGTTGGAATACTTCAGAAATAAAGTGGCGCATCCATAAGGCTTCTTTGCTCGCATGAGTCAGAGCAACGAATTCGGCTTCAGTTGATGATAGGGCTACTATGGATTGTTTTTGACAACTCCATGATACTGTCCCACCATCAATCTGAAAAATATAAGCCGAGTATGAGTGCCTGTGCTCTTGAGAAGCCCAATACGCATCTGAATACCCAATGAGGCCGTCTCGATTCTTCCCAAGTGTCAATTTGTAGTCCATCGTGCCTTTTAGATATTTAAAGACACGTTTGACTGCATGCCAATGTGTTGGACCTGGGTTTTCGAGGAATTGAGAAAGTAATGACACTGCGAACGCAATGTCCGGTCGAGTGGCTACTGCTGCCCACATCAATGATCCTATCGCTTGTCTGTATGGAATTCTTGACATCTTCTGTTTGTCTTCATCTGTGGAAGGGCATTGGTCCCTGGATAATTTAACGGCTGGGTCGAGAGGCGTGGAAAATGTTTTGGCATCATCCAGATTGAATTTTTTGATGATTTTCTGGATGTATGTGGCTTGTGATATTGCAATCGATTTGTTATTCCAATCTCTTTCGATTTTGAGGTTCAAAAGCCAGTGAATCTCGCCTAGGTCTTTCATACTAAAAACCTGGGCAAGATCATGCTTTACCTCATCGAGGATTGGTTGACTCTCAGCTGTGATAGTGAGGTCGTCCACCGCCGTTGCAATAATCGCATGCCCTCTCGGTCCACGTCTGCAAAATACAGCTCCATCCGAAGCTGATTTAGTGAATCCTAACTTGAGAAATTCACCACTCAGACGTTTGTACCATTCCCTTCCAGACTGTTTGAGGCCGTAAAGTGCTTTCTTCAGCAGGAGGACATCATCTTTGTCTCCGGTCTCATATCCATACGGCTGTCTCATGTAAATAGGTTCTGGCAGTGTAGCATTCAAATACGCACTGTCCACATCCATTTGGTGAATAGGCCAGTTGTTCCTGGCAGCAATGGCACATATAATCCGTAAGGAAGTCATCCGAGCAACAGGTGCATAGGTTTCATTGTAGTCGACTCCAAAACTTTGTGTAAAGCCTTGGGCGACCATCCTCGATCTGGGTGTAATGGGTTCACCTTCTGGATTGCGTTTCCAGAGGAATACCCATCTATTTCCGACAATATTTGCCCCAGGAGGTGGTTTAACCACTTCCCATACACCTTTGTCGAGTAGCACCTTATACTCTTTATCCATCGATGCTTTCCACATAGGATCATTTAAGGCTTCATCTGCATTGCTAGGCTCGGTCTGATTTAAATCCGGCAGCACATTATCTTTGTTTTGATCGGAGGTCGAAAGTGTACTGATGGCAAGGTTATAATCACTGATGCCGTCAGTGACAGAGGATAAATCTTGTTCGAATAATTTGTCTTGATGGTCCTCAATGTCCTCCTAAGCTAGTGTAGTGATATCTGCACCAGCATGTCTCTTGGTTTGAGATCTTGTTACGGGACCACTTGGGGCCGGCTGCACCTGCTGCTGACGGATTCTCTCGCTTCTCCTTGTTGGAGCAGCTTCTTTAGGTCTGGCATCAACAGTCTGACTGGGTTGCAGCTCTTTCAGACGTTCCTCTGGTTCATCATCATCAATTTCCTCGATCTTTGCCTCTTCGCTGACTAAGCGGCTAGGCATAGGTGCTGGCGCCGAGATGGCCTGTACCATTTTTCTGGACGTAGGTAGCTGTGACTCTTCAATAGAAATGATTGGAGCTTTGCCCCCCTTCATCTCTGAGTCAAATATAACATTCCGCTCGACAGAAACCTTCTGAGAGTCAGGCCAGTAGATGCAGTGACCATGGCTCTGTCCAGAGATTCCTATCCACCGAGCTCTTTTGGCACGGGCTGCTAGTTTGTTTCCCTCTTTGACTTTAACGTAGACTTCAATTCCCCACACGTGTATGTCTTTCAGGTTCGGTTTCTCGTGATGGATCATTTCAAAAGGGGTTTTGTCTGGCAAAGCTCTTGTATGTGTCCGATTCCTAAGATAGTTGGCGTGCAAAATTGCATGCCCCCATAAGTCTTAGGAAGACTTGATTCCAATAGCATGGCACGAGCTCTTTCAACTAGAGTTCGGTTTAAACGTTCAGCAACACCATTTGACTCTGGGGTGTCGTGCACGGTTAACCGATGCTTCGTGCCTTGCTTGGCCAAATGCTGTTCAAATTCTGAGCTTGTGTATTCGCCCCCTCTGTCGGAAACAAGTGCTTTGATGTGCATATTCCTCTGTCGAAGCATCAAGGCCTCGTAGAGTTTGTATTTTGAAAATGCTTCCGATTTGTTTGCCATCAAATAGATAACCGATTCTCTTGAGTAGTCGTCAATGAAAGACACATAATAGGATTTCTTGTCAATTGTGGAGTGTCTCGCTGGTCCCCAGACATCAGAATAAATTCTGTCACCGAATTTTGATGATCGGCTTCTGGGTTCCTGAGGAAGTGATTTACGTGCAATCTTCGCCTGAATGCACGCATCGCAAACAACCTTGTCACCTTTTGAGCTCAATTCAATGCCTAATATCATGCCACGGTTGAGCAAGTGCTGTAGGGACTTTTGTGAAATGTGCCCCATTTTTTGATGTATTTCCATGGCTGATGCGCATACATGCGCTTCGGCACTTGTGTGTTGTAAATCAAATCGATATAAGCCATTCAGCTTCGGTGCTTGCATCAATATCCTGCCTTTACGATTGGATATTGTGCATTTCTGATCAGCTATTTGTGTGTTATAGCCTGCATCATCGCACCGGCCGATCGAGATGAGGGTAACAGCCATTTTTGGCGCGTAGAACGTATCCTTCAATGTAATGTTCACAGTCTTATCTCCAACCTTGTTAGATAGCACGAGTGAGCCTGAACCGAAGGCATCAAAAGTGCCTTTGTTGGCTGCACGAATTGTGCGCGGCTGTGAGAATGGACTGTAATCCCTCAATAAATTCTTGTGAGGGGTCATATGTGCGGTCGTTCCAGTGTCGAGGATAACAACAGTGTCCAGAGATAAACTACTCAAATTAGAGCAGTCGAAGTTGGCGAAAGCGGCTGGACTGCCACTCTCATCCTCCTCAGAGGACACTTCTTCGGCAACATTCGCCTTGGCTTTGCCCTTCTTCTTTTTGGCTTTCGCTTTCTTCTTCTGACGTGGCCCCTGGCCTTCTTTACCACCTCCTTTAGCCCAGCAACTCTCTATAGCATGTCCAGGCTTGTGGCAATTAGTGCATGCAGGCACCTTCGGGTCTTTCCGGCCCTTCTGCCCTTTCGTAGATGAACCAATAAATGCCTGCTCTTCTTGTGAAATATTGAGGGTCTTTCTCCTGTCATATTGAGCCTTTAGTACTCTGATAATATCATCAGGCACTAAGGGCATTCCACATTCTTCGAGCGACGTGGTAAGGGCATTCATAACTGCCTCATAGGAGGGTGGAAGTGATGCAAGGATAATGTCGGTGAACTCTCCTTCAGAAATTCTGGCTCCCATCTCATTGAGACGAGCATAGAGGTCTTGGGCCTTGTCCAAGTGATCTCTCAAGTCTCCATCCTCAGGACACCTCATACTGCGAAGCTGTCTCTGTAGGTTGGTGAGGACCATCTTGGGCTTTTTGGTCATCTCATTGACCAATGCATCCCAGACTTCTTTTGCTGTATGTCTCTTCTGTAGCATCAGAGCTAGTGACTCTGACACTGAGACGATTATTTGGGTTTTGGCCTGTCCTTCTCTGGCAAGATATTTCTCCAGCTTCTCCTCAGCCTTCTCTATCTGAGTTTCCTCAGCTTCTGTGAGAATATGGCCTGGGGGCATGACTGGAGGATCAGGAGGTCGAATGGCTCTCCCTTCTATATGCCTGAGTAGATTTTTGGACTCAAAATAACTTGTGAGAGTAGCTCGCCACAGAGGCCAATTACTTCCATCTGTTGCAAGCTTCTCCACACCCAAAAGCTTCTGCGAAGTGTCTGCGGGGCCCATAACCCTTGTTAGCAACTAGGGGCTATGGCAGGGAAGGTTCGGTAGAGTTCTTAGAAAGCTAGAATCAAATATACTCTCTCAGTGAATTTATTGTCACTGATGTATTAATACAGTACCTAGAATCAAATATACTACATGATTTTCAGTCAACATGCTATGTAAATATGAAAGATACTACTCGCCTCTCTCAGTGAATTTATTGTCACTGAGAGAGGAGTGTAATCCTGTCTCAGAAGGCATATACTTGCACCCGGCCCTTTAGCGCCCAAGGGCTCGCGCGTCGAAGTCGTTTCAAACTCCGCTGGGTGCAGCCGCCTGTAAAAGTAGAAATAACAGAATGAAATGGAGAGATAGAGAGTGACTAGAAAATTTCGAAAATAAGCAGAGAAATGGATGCATGGTACAAGAACAGTATGAGAAAATATTGAAACACCACACAATAAAGTGAATATATTATGCTTGATTTTGGTGCAGGAGCATAAATGCACCCAACAAATATCCGTGCCAATAACTTATTCTGCAGATGCTAGGAATCCAGTTCAATCCGATTCTACCAGGGAGTATTGGTTAGGATTCGATGGTTATGGAATTCGATGGTTATACATGTCGAGATGGATTTGCCATAATGCAGCGGCATGATTTCGAGTCTGTGATTGGAAAATTATCAGCGGATATGAGACAAGGGTAGTCAATGTAATGTCAAAGTAATGTCTCTTACACTGAAGAGTGGATGAGGGACAGGCCGCCTGCATGTGCGAGGGGGCAGATTAGATCGGTTGGGATTATCGGCGGGGGAATCAGAGATTCATCGCAATTAGGTTAGTATTCCACCAAGGAGGATGAACGGAAAGAAGGGAAATAATTAATCGGATGAGCCTTGATGTATAGGTAACAATTAATAGTTGAGAATTTAACACGTGTGAACGGAGAGAACATAGAGGAGGCGTGGCCGAAGGGAGGGGCGAAGCCGAGCGAACACGGAGGAGGAGTAGCGAACGAGGGAATGGGGGTAACAAGGTGCAGGAAATACATAGGTCATGACAATCCGGTTGTCAGAACACCATCGGAAGAGGGCCGAGCAGAGGAGGTGATAGGCCCAACAATGACTGCTAAGTTAGTCCGAAGACGTCGATCGCTTGTTGATGGCATAACCATGGTCATTGTTGCGAACAGCGAGAATTGGTTGCCGAACATGATAATGGCGATCGGAACGAACACGGAGATGGAGTGACAAATGGTAGGACAGAGCACCTGAATATGAGAAATAAACGCATCATGACATTTCCCTTCTAGATTACGCTTCCAAAGGTAGACCCATTTATTACTGACAATATTGGCTCCAGGAGGTGGTTTGGCTTGTTCCCACACTCCCTTGTCGATTAGGGCCTCGTACTCTTTGTCCATTGATTTCTTCCACATAGGATTATTCAGAGCTTCGTCTGCATTGCTAGGTTCAATTTGACTCAAATCCGGCGCCTTGTCATTGTTTTGATCGTCGGTTGGAAACGCACTGATGGCAAATTCATAACAACTGATGCCATCAATCTTGGAGGATAATTCTTGGTCGAATAGATTTTCTTTACGGTCCTCAACGTCCTCATAAGCTAGTGTAGTCGTATGTGCGCCAGCTTGTCTCTGAGTTTGAGATCTTGTTACGGGACCTGTTGGGGCCGGCTGCACTTGTTGTTGACTAATCCGTTCGCTTCTCCTTATCGGTTCAGCTTCTCTAGGTCTGTCATCAACTCCCTGAATAGGTTGCAGCTCTTCAAGATATTCCTCTGGTGCGCTTTCATCAATTTCTTCGATCTTTGCCTCTTCGCTGACTAAGCAACCGGGCACAGGCACTGATGCTGGAATGGCCTTCTTCTCCTCTCTAGATGTAGGTAGCTTGGATTCCTCAATAGAAATGATTGGGACTTTTCCCTTCTTCATCTCTGAATCAAATACCACGTTTCGCTCGACAGAAACTTTGTGAGAGTCAGGCCAATAAACATAATGACCATGGCTCTGTGCAGAAATTCCTATCCACCGAGCTCTCTTGGCACGAGCTGCCAATTTATCTCCCTGAGTGACCTTGACATAGACTTCGGTTCCCCACATATGAATGTCTTTGAGATTTGGCTTCTCATGGTGAATCATTTCGTAAGGCGTTTTATCCGGTAGAGCTCTTGTATGCGTCCTGTTCCTAAGATAATTGGCATGCTGTATCGCATAGCCCCATAATATCTTAGGAAGGCCTGATTCGAATAGCATGGCACGAGTTCTCTCAGTGAGAGTTCGGTTCAGACGTTCGGCAACACCATTAGACTCTGGTGTGTCGTGTACTGTCAACCAATGTTTCGTGCCTTGTTTGGCCAGATGTTGTTCAAATTCAGAGCTCGTGTACTTGCCCCCTCGGTCAGAAACAAGTGCCTTGATGTGCACATTTCTCTGTTGAAGCATTAGAGCCTCGTAGAGTTTGTATTTTGAGAATGCTTCTGATTTGTTCGCCATGAGATAGATCACCGATTCCCTTGAGTAGTCATCGATAAAAGAGACATAATATGACTTTTTATCGATTGTGAGGTGCCTTGCAGGTCCCCAGACATCAGAATAAATTCTGTCACCGAATTTTGATGTACGGTCTCTGGGTTCTTGAGGAAGAGGTTTGCGTGCAATCTTGGCTTGAATGCACGCATCACAGACAATTCTATCGCCTGTGGAGCTCAGTTCAATGCCCAATATCGTGCCACGGTTAAGTAAATGTTGTAGGGACTTCTGTGAGATGTGCCCCATCCTCTGATGAATTTCCATGGCAGACAAACACATATGGGCTTGAGCACTTGGTGACTGGAGGTCTAGTCGATATAAGCCATTGATTTTCGGTGCTTGCATCAATATCTTTCCAGCAGTGTTAGATATTGTGCATTTCTGGCCACTGAGTCGAATATCATAGCCAGCATCATCACACCGACCGATTGAGACGAGGGTAACAGCAATTTTTGGTGCATAGTACATATCTTGCAACATGACTTCTACTGTTCTATCTCCAACCTTATTGGATAATACGAGCAGTCCAGAGCCGAAGGCATCAAAAGTGCCTTTGTTGGCTGCTCGGATAGTCCTTGGCTGTGAGAATTGACAGTAGTTCCTCAATAAATTTTTATGAGGTGTCATATGTGATGTCGTTCCGGTGTCGAGTATGACTACAACTCCTGAGGATGTGCTCGAATTAAAATTAGAGCACTCGTCGAAATTGGTGAAGGCAAGATGCCCATCATCACTTTCCTCAGAAGAGGTCTCTTCTTTGGCAACATTCGCTTTTGCTTTACCCTTCTTCTTCTTTTTGCCTTTGGCTTTTTTCTTCTGACGTGGTCCTTGACCTTCTTTACCACCTCCTTTAGCCCAGCAATTTTCAATAGAATGTCCAGGCTTTTTGCAGTTGGTGCATGTATGCACCTTCTGCCCCTTCTGGTCCTTCTTGGTAGACAAACCTATAAACACCTGCTCTTCTTGCGGGAGTGTTTTCTTCCTGTCATACTGAGCGTTTAGTACCCTAATAATGTCATCAGGGACTAAGGGCCTCCTGCATTCTTCAAGCGAAGTGGTGAGGGCATTCATGACTGCCTCATAGGATGGTGGAAGTGACGCAAGGATTATGTCCATGAATTCTTCTTCAGAAACTCTGGCTCCCATCTCATTAAGGCGAGCATATAGGTCTTGGGCCTTGTCCAAGTGGTCTCTCAAATCTCCATCCTCAGGACATCTCATACTGCGGAGTTGTCTCTGCAGGCTGGTGAGGACCATCTTGGGCTTTTTGGTTATTTCATTGACCAGTGCATCCCAAGTCTCTTTTGCTGTCTTTTGTTTCTGTAGCATCAGAGCTAGTGACTCTGACACTGAGACGATGATTTGGGTCTTGGCTTGTCCTTCTCTAGCAAGATATCTCTCCAGCTTCTCCTCAACCTTATCCATCTGAGTTTCCTCAGCTTCTGTAAGAATATGGCCTGGGAGCATGACTGGAGGATCAGGAGGTCGAGTGACTCTCCCTTCTACATGCTTGAGTAGATTTTTGGACTCCAAATAGCTGATGAGAGTGGCTCGCCACAATGCCCAATTACTTCCATCTGTAGCAAGCTTCTCAACACCCAAAAGCTTCTGTGAAATGTCTCCGGGGCCCATAACCCTGTAGAGGACAGGAATTATAGGCAGTAGGTCCAGACTTGGTGCTCAAAAGAAGACTAGAAATTAATTCACTCTCTCAGTGAATTTAGTTGTCACTGAGAGAGGGGGGAAATGTGTCTCATGCGCATGTACTACTAGCCGGCGCTTTAGCGCCCGTGGTACCACCGTATGCCATGCTAAGCGCCCATAGAACGTAGCACGGTAGTGAACAGCCGCACCTCAAAAAGGAAACCTGTCCACAACCACCCACAAAGGGTCGGTTGGACAGAACATGAAAAGAAGTAGAAATACAGCTTCGAAAAATCAAAGAAAAATTTGACAAATCATAGAATGAATGTCAGCATGGTTTCAAGTCAAAATCAAAAGAAATACGAATGGTGGAATCTATTTGGCTTGATTTTGGTGCAGGAGCATAAATGCACCCAACAACTCTATCCTATCCCGGATAATGATGATGATAGTACTACGGCACCGCTCAAGGGGGAGCACTCACCGCGCGAGCATGTGCCGGACCCGATCCCATCTACCCCGCAGACGTCATCACCCCAGACGATGCCCGTTCCTGATCCACCTGAACAAGCGCCAGCTCCACAGATTCGACGGAGCGCGTGTATCACTCAAAGACCGGATTACCGGAAACTGAATGATTCAGGATGCACCGAGCAGGTTTACATAATGAGAGAAATCGTCACTGAACCTGAGAATTACAGAGCGGCGGTATCACGTGATGATGCGCCGATCTGGGAGAAAGCGATGGAAATTGAAATGGATCAACACAAGATGCTAGGAACATGGGAATTAACAGAACTACCACCCGGACGAGTAGCTATCAGTTGCCGATGGGTATACGCCATCAAAACGCAACCGGATGGACAATTTGATAAGGCCAAAGCAAGGGTTGTGGCTCAGGGATTCACACAGAGACCAGGGATGGATTACTACGAAATAACTTCACCCGTGGTCAAGTTCGATTCACTACGTGTTCTATTAGCCATCGCAAACACACTCGATTGGGAAATCGAAATGATGGATGTCAAAGGTGCCTATCTCAATTCAACTATAGATGTGCGCCAGCCTGACGGTTTTGATGATGGATCTGGACGTGTTCTAAGAATATACAGAGCACTCTATGGACTCAAGCAATCGGGACGAGCTTGGCATCAGCGCTTACGCAAATTACTACTTGATCTCAGCTTTCATCAAAGTACAGCCGATGAATGCGTCTACATCAGACAAGATAAGGACTCAATCGAAGTCATATCAGTATACGTAGATGACTTCGGATTATTTGCTGATTCCAAAGGAAGGATGGTTAAGCTCAAGGGGGAGCTTCATGGAAAATTCCCTTTAACAGATTTAAGAGAAATGAAGAAAATCTTGGGAATTAGAGTTGAGAGGAATAGGGATGAGGGAACACTGACTATGTCTCAAGGACATTACATCGACATCATACTCGATCGATTCAACATGGCGACGGCTCATTCCGTATCTACACCTCTACACAAAATGATCAAACTCACAACACCCATGGACTCACCAGGTCCAACTGCTGAAGTACCCTATGCTAAAGCAATCGGATCATTAATGTATGCAGCACTCAGCACGTGACCCGATTTAGCTTTTACCGTACAACATCTGAGCCAATTCACTACTACTTATGGAGCCGAGCACTGGACGGCAATCAAGCACGCGCTCAGGTACCTCAAGGGGTCACGTGACGATGGCATAACCTTCCGATGAGACACTGGTCTCGACCTCGAAATATTCGTTGACTCGGATTATGCTAATAGAAACGACGCACTGTCTATTAGTGGCTATGTAGCTATACTAGGAGGGGGAACCATTGCATGGAGCTCGAAGAAGCAGCGAACGATCGTGTTATCTACCACGGAGGCCGAATACATGGCACTTACCGAGGGTGCCAAGCAATTGATCTGGCTGAGGTGCTTCATTGAGGAGCTAGGAATAGATCAAGCCCAACCCACGTCACTTCGATCAGACAATCTAGGCACCATTACACTATCACATGACGCAACGTATCATGCGCATACCAAACATATCAATGTCGCATATCACTTCATCCGTGAAAAAGTGGCCTCTCACAAGGCATCACTTACGTACGTACCGACGAAGGAGAACGTAGCGGACATATTTACGAAGGGGCTGGACTTACACCAACATAGGTATTTACTAGGGAAATTAGGATTTTGCCGAAGGGACTTCTCGCTGAGGGGGAGTGTTAGTAATCGGGACGATGGTATCGCCAAGGCAGAGCCGGCACGCACTTAGCCGGAAGTTTGAAACACTCTCGACTCCGGGTTGCTGGTGCACTGGCATCGCATCGGCACAGCAGCTCGAAGATATTAGTAATGTAACGGACATCATATTTTGTATATAAAGGCAGACGATCTCGAGTAGATCATCAGATAACAGATTATTATTACTCCTTCGTTCCACAGTGATAGTAAAAGGACATTATTCCTCGACTCGTGAGGTCTCAGAAAAATATACAGTGACTAGCTACTGTAACTATGGGATTCCTGCTACCATTAGGTAAGCGGGTCTTGAACGCGACAATTGTCTTAGGCCCTCTGCCAAAATTTCATTTTTCTCTGAGTAATTCGCCTTTTCTCCCACGAAAGAACTTCAAACTTTTTCACAGCGCTGACAACTCGTGTTTATGTAACTCCTACTGTCTTCATTTTCATTGCTTCGTGTAAGTAGAATAGAGCAACGAAAGCCAAATACACACTGTACTTGCTTTATTTTATGTCTTATGCCTATGAATGGTAGCTTCCTGTACGTTACCTTTTTCTTTTCGTCCATCCTTGCTCTTAATTGTTGTCAGTAGCCTCCTCATGCGTCCAGTCTGCACAAATGACAACCCCCAAACCCTTTGAACTCCATTGTGCACACTATATCTTGTATAGACTCCCTCCTTCACCCCATTTTGTCCGCTTTTTCTTGGTTATTGCCGGGTGTTCAAGCTGACCTTTCTTGCCATGGAATTGTTTTTGGTGACTGCAATTTTTCATATGCCTGCAGAATCTATCTTGACCATGTTCTAAATGTGAAGTGCTTTTTACTGGCGAATTCAGACATGTCCCTCAGTATGACCAATCACTCTTCTTTTAATAACATACTGGCTTTTTTGGTATGAGTACTCAATAGCCTGCCATTTCCCAACCCGTCACCCCTTGAAGCAACAAGAAGACAAAGGTCGATAGCACCATCAAAGGGGACACAGGTGGTATTCGCTAACCCCCACAGCGTACAGAGACAACCCCAAAAAAACCCAAGTGACCACCTTCATCAGCAGGCGGCTCAGCTCCAGCATGTGGCGACAGATTGACGTTGCATCTCAGGACATAGTAGCTATGCTCATACACACTAACCTAGGAACCATTACTTTATTCAATGTATATGTTGATGGCACCCATTCACAAGTGTTGCAGCAAATTCAGGACACGATTCAAGCTGACCGGCAAGGGGAGAGAGCGATTGACATGGCACACATGCTGTTGATGGGAGATTTCAACCGGCATCACCTGCTCTGGGACAAAGAGTGTAATTCGCATCTATTCACTGCAGCCAACCTGGATGCAGCGCAGATATTGCTGGAGCTGATGGCGTAGCACGAGATACTCATGGCGCTAATTACAAAAGCGGTGGTAGAACCATCTCCAGCGTAAAATGTTGCTTAACTTGGTGACAGTCTTTGAAACCATTCCTTGAAGTATCACTCTAGCTACCTTCTTTTTTTAGGTTCATCCCTTTCGGCATAAGTATAAATACTTGCTATACCTTCACTGCTACACTATCTACTTCCCTTTTATTGTCACGTTAAAAGCCATAATGTTACTATTGCATACAAGTGTTTGAGGAATACTCAAACCGATAGTCACTTGATCAGAACACAAATCAAATAGCATCACACTCACTCCCCGCAGAAAGCAGCCGGTGCTGGCCTCAGCGTAATTCTGCACTTAATGCTGGTAGCGGGCGTTGCTGCGTAAGTCAGCCTTACCGTTATTCGAGAGGAGCTTGAACTGGTGGAACCACGAGTGACCATAGATGAGTAATGAATGGTTGAGCGATGGATACTTCAACACTGACAAGCCTTCACAGGTCGAAGCTGTCCTCAGCAGTGCCATCCGTCCACGTCCATAAATTGAGGCACTCGTCGACAAAGTCCGAGGCCTCACGACTTTCAGAAACGGGGTGATCGATCGCCGTGTTCGGTGTGTTCCCATTTAGAAATGTTTTTAAAACCCGATGGTACTTTGGCACTCATTACCCAGAATATTTGCTTGTGCTTCTATGATTGCTTAAAACATGGTTAGATATTCTTGGCCAGAAGCTAGCGTTTACACCTCATGGTTAGAGTGTCAGGCACGCCTTATTATTGCAACTCGACAGGATCGATCCGAACTTGGTTTGACTGCTCCCTGACTAGGAGGCCTTGAGCACCGGATATTGGTACACAAATATTTAACTTCCGGGACGTGCATGACTTAAACCAAGCCTATGAGGTCACAATGAACTGAGCCATACCACAATCTATTCCATGTGAAGATGGGTGATTCCCCAGGATACTGGATCAAGTGCGTCACTTCCCTACCTTTTCCCTGTTCCTATCGTCTCTATTCAAATTTGTATCATTGAGAGCACAGCCATTGTATTTGAAATGCTTAACGCATGACTCTTGTCCTGTGATCTGCGTGGCGTTGATGCGTGTTTCGACGTTTTTGACACGTAAACTCTATAACGCTGTTCTCAGCATATCGGACTCAATGCAAGCGTGGATTAGGCTGACTATTTGTGGAATGCTCCAAGTAGATATATAAAGAGCTTGCTTTCATTTCCTTACCGCAACATACTCTGATCCCAGATGGCGTCCCACACCAGCTACACGCACTATAGCAGTACGCCGTTAACGAGGACCCATGTAACTGCCTTCGCGCCATATTTTCCCTTGCAGCCATCCCCTGTCCGGGTTGAGTACAACAGTCCCCAGAATGATTTTTTTGAGCCACAACCATCAGTGGCCGGTCCGAGTGAATATGCTCGGACTAACCGGCCCTTCACAGAACCAAAGAGTTAGCATTCTTCTCAAACTTGCGATGTATGCCACTAACAATGTTTCAGGGTGATATAGGCGGGTCAGAGCACTGGAGTAACGAGGTCTCGGCCGCATACGCCACCCCATGTTATGCGGCTATAGATCACTCTCAGCAGGACGCACCTGTCCACCCACGAGCATGGCTGTTAGAGTATCCGCTAGAGCAGCTTGTTGGAGCTGTGTCAGGTAGCACCTCGGTCACCCCAGATTGGACTGATAACACCGGTCAACCCTCTCAGTATGTTTCGCCAGGTTCTGTCAGAGTGAAGAAAAGCTCACTGGCTCACACACAGAAATGCGTCGCTTCTGACGGCAGACGGGTTTGTTCCACAGTTTCCACCATGTGTTGCCAGTGGACCAGTCGCCGGCCCAGAATTTCACCCAGGGACGGAACCTGTCACATACGACTTGGCTGGTCAGATATTCTCAGATTACGGGTAGGGACAAGCATCCTATGGCACGCTAGACCAGTACTCACCTTTTCTCAAGCGGCCAAGTGGAATGGCAGCATTGCGCACCGCCGATGGGCAACTTCGACTAGGGCTGCACACCGTGCCATACAACCACGGCTGTACGGTGCCGTGTTACGGCCACGGCACCCGTACCGTCAAGGGTTTGTGTGCGCTGCTGACGGCACGGTATATGGTACGGGTTGACGCCGTATGATACCGTAAAAATACGGCCGTGTACGGTGTGTACGGCATGCATTCGGAAAATCCCGAAAACCTTGTAGCCGAGCCCAAAAAGGCATCGGCCGACGGGCGCTACCGCTGGTAGGCAGGCCATTTACGTGGCGCTCATGCTCCCGTTCACCCCTGCTGACATTCTGCCGCACGCGCACACCGTAGCGAGCGGCTGGGTGTGATATTATCATTATTTTAGTTTTGCCGCCGGTCATGTGCAGTAAGGAAGCCGGTGAGTGATCTAAGTTTAGGCTGAGCTATAATAGATCACCTATGGATCCGTCAACCGTAATACGGACGGTACGGTACCCGTACCGTACTGTCAGAGGGGGTGAGGTGTCGATCATACGGACGGTATACGGTCTGCCGTATCCGTCAACTCGCCGTACATTATATGGCCATAGCCGTAATACGGACGGTGTGCAGCCCTAACTTCGACCAGGTTTACGGTGACAAGATACTTCAGAACAGCGCAGCGGTCAGCAGTGCTCGCTCAGAGTACCGTTCTGTCCGGCAGGACATACCCTACACAGGTTGTGACCACGTAGGTAACGAAGAGCCTGTGTCGGACATTATGCCGTACCGCGCGGCTCATCCCACTGACTCCGAGTGTAAGGTCTAGTTACAGTTATGGTTCATACAAGCGCCCACAAGTGCGAACGGCTATTGTTCTTTCTTTCCCCTTGTTCTAGTTACGCTATATAAGTAGCTAGTGATATCGGGTAGGTAGAGAAGAATGGGACCCCACTCTTGACACAGGACAGCTAAGTACCTCACATAATGGTGTGCCCCGCGTCGAACGTGGTGGATTCTTCGGTCTTCACAACGCCATCCTCTACTATCACCTAATCTCCACTCTGTGGTATAGTCCTTACCAGCACCACTTCTACTTCACATTTTTCTGCCTGCTGCGGCTCTGAGCAGTCTCTGTTCTATGTCACACGTCACACGTTCGCCGTCATCGTCAACACCAACGACAGACTTGCGCATCCATCGGCGCGTTCGCTCAAAACGAACGGAAAGCTTTCTGCGGGCCTACCGCTGCCTGCATCCACCTTTGGAGACTCTCAAGAGGTCCCCAACCTGCTCTGGAGGTTCTGAAAGCCGCGCCGGGCGCGCAATGTCATCCATTCGTGCCCTCGGCCCCAGAGCGTTCCCTTGCCTTCCTCGCACCTTCAGACATGGCCCCAACGACTCCTAGAGGTCCCAGCGAGCCCTAGCATCCCATTCCGCGTGCCCTGCGCCGCTGCCACCTGCGTTCTCGCCCAGCAGTCTTCTTCACGCAACGGCGCCACTGCCTCGTATTTCTTGGCATCCCTGGACCGTCGGCTGCCCCGCATCCTGCAGAGCTGGATACCAGGTCAGGGGACCCTTGCCCGCGTTGTTGCTGTCACCGCATGCCGGCTTTGGGATGAGTGCTGTGCCGTCTCCGTATGGCATACGGAGACGGCACAGCACTCATCCCAGTGCCGGTTGGACAGTGGATGCGGCAAGACATGCGGCGTAGATGTATCGATAAAAGGCGCATTAAGAATGGGTCGATGGACCTATCTGGTGCCAAGATCATCAAATCCGAGGCTGACCTTCGCCGTGCGGAGGAGCTGGTGGTGCCGTGCCCCTACAGGTGCACAAAATATGGTGTGCCGACGACGTACGCCCGAAAAGCTCATCTTCGGCGACATCTGGAGCAGACATGCTGGAAGCCGCTCAGCGACAAGGAGATAGATGACGTGGCCACAAAAGCCTTTTCACGCAAAGGCAAGACGTCGCGGAGAACATGAGGGTTTTCAACGAGTTGGCCCATATGAAATTTGAGAATCATGTGCTCGTAGAAGGCATGCATCCCATACCGACAAATTCATTGAAATTTGAGAGCCTGATGCAAATTGCCTCGCTGGATCGTATGATGAACGATTGAAGTCAGAAGATACCGACTTGAGCAGCATTGGCCGCAGCTGGCCGTCACTGACATGGGTCACGCGTTCCCCGGAACGATTTTCCACCCACACCCACATTTTGCGTTCTCGAAATCGGTTTGCCGCAGAGGACCGCTCGTATACAGAGGCTATGGCAGCATCTCTGCCAATTCGGCTATCCATGGTACCTCACCGCTGCTTACTCCGTCTTGCTCCGTGCAGCATACCCTTATTCACATATAAAACTGCTCATATTTGCCCTGAATGGACGCTTTCTATCCGTCTTACGGTAAGCCCCGCGTTGCGGGAGCATGCTCAATTCCTGTGCGTACTCGACTTTCTTCCGAATGTCTACTTATACCACGGTTCTCATTGACGACTCGACCCGAAAGGCACACTTGACTTCCGTGCCTGAATACACGCAGAATTTGCGCAATAGAGACTTGAGTACGATGGTAAATATCGCACAATTACCGAAGGAAGCACAACAGCACAGTCGCTCCCCAACTGACCCCTCTAATTCGTGCATCCCTGCTAAATGCTAACACACGTATACCTGGCGGCTGTCCAAGCATTCCAATCTGCTTGGAAACATTGTAGGAGAGAGACATCTACCAACGATTTCTTCCATTACCTTTGTCTCTTCGTCCAGCACGGGGATACTAAGCTGATGAAGACTATCTCACACGGTAGAAACTCTTCGTGTATGACGTTTCTGCTTTTGCAAGTCGGCCCCTTGTATTTCATTATTATCAGCTCCCGATCGCTGATCGCATCGCGGCATGTCCTGTCAATGAACAAGCGGCGCGGTGCGTTGGTTACAGAACATGTCGCTTTTAAACGCTAATTTCTCAGACACCTACGTCTTCCACTGCTTCCCCAGCCTTTCACAGAACCTATCCCATCAGCCGTTCAAAGTTTGAGGACCCGCAAGCAGTTGGTGGTCTCAATGGGACTGGCCGCGCGATATCCATTCCTATCAGTCTGCGACTTTGCGTTGGACCGGTTCCCATTTGAACATGTGCTGTGGCACATTCCCCTATACATCTTAAACAATGTACGCATCATTCTGGTCTTTTATGGTCCCCAGTTTCCCCAAGGGACAAACATGTCGTTCAGCATGGAGGTGGGCTCTACTTCTTCGAGAAGCGAGGAGTGACGTACGAAGAGCACATAACTTTGGCGGGGCTCCTCCCAGATACGAAAATCCATGCTGACAGTCAATAGACGGGAAGATGGCGCAGAGCGAAAAGAACTGCCAAGTGTGGTAGAGAACACCGAGGAGGTTTCCGGACAAGGACCAATCGGGTTAGGAGAGATAACAAGTGGGTGTCCCATGCTGGCAGCTTGGTGTGGAGGGGTGTACCATACCGGGAGCGCGTATTCAAGCTTGGGCAGCACCATGGAGATGTAGAGCTTGCGGACATGACGTTCAGGGAGACCGAATGAGGGCAGGGTAAGCCTCTTCACAGCCAGGAGAAGGCTCTCAGCTTTCTGTACCGCCTGCTGTACGTGCTGGTGCCATCTGAGCTCCTGGCTGATCAGGGCCCCTAGAAAGCGCGCTTCTGGCACACATGCGATAACATGCTGTGTCTGTCTGTGGATAAAGTCAGTAGGTAGTATGTTCTTACATTGCATGAGCCTTAGGCATTGAAACTTGGAGAGTTTGGTGTGGGAATTGTGGGCTGCTGACCAGGCCGTCTGTTTGTCGAGCATGTTGAGTATCTCATTGGCCTCTTTGAAGGGGTCACTGGTTGCTATGAAGAAATTGTCGTCCATGTAGGCGTCGCCATCTTAATTTGCACCCTGTGGAATGGCTAGGCCATAGCTATAGATGAGGTAAAGGATGATCAAAGCAGTTTCGCCCTGCCCGATTCCATTGTCAATATCAATGGGCATCAAGGAGATGTCATCAAAGCTTAGCCTGGTTTTTCTATTTCTGAGCATGGCTTCAAAGAAAACAACAATCTCTGCTGGATATCCTAGTCTGGACATGTTTTTGAGGAGGCAGTTGGTCACCACGTTGGGGAAGGCATTTGCAATGTCAAGAAAGACGATTGTGACAACCTTGTGGCTGCACCAGGCTGACTCGACATTATGGGTGAGATGTGTCAAGATTGGATTTTAGGCGTTAATATCATGTATTAGTGAACACAACATATGCCCGAACGGCTTGTGCAATGAGATGTGTAGTTCAGCGAACAATGTTAAGCCAATAAAGTTTTATGAGGAAAGGGGGCTGCTCGAATGGAGCTCACCCTGTCTACAGTCAAAGTGAAATAGCCCGTGATACTTGACGATGTAACATACAAGGCCCCACAGAAAGGTTGTCTAGTAGTAGCAATCCTTTTGCCGGTGAAGGTACTCCTTCGGAGCCCTTCACCGACAGCACCGACAATGGTTCGAAGACTAAAGTAGTGAAGGTGAAGTATGGAAACTCACCAGTGGTGCTAAATTCCTCCTCTGGTCTAAGATAGTAGTCTATAGAAGAGGGCTTAAGATGATAGTCTAATGAATAAAAAAGCGAAAATCATTCAGCCTTAGTTCTTGATAGTTTTCTTTAATTCTTTGTTGAGAGTTTATTATCATTGGTCACTCTATACTATTCCAAAAGCAAACACTTCGGATCCCTCCTTCCTCTGTTCTCACCTGTTTTCTCCTCGACCCAATCACGTGACTGTGACACACACACTCCACTGAGCTTAGTCAGCCCACACATATATCTTGCACAAGGGGTGCATGAAGCACCACAACTCCCTGAGCATCCAGAATACAATCTATTCTGACTAATCTAATTATATTCACAAGATTTCAAAGTAGTTAGTAATAATACCACTACAGTACCTTGTAGTGACACCGGCTCCCATTTGAGAATGTGGGGGTCCTTGGCAACGTGCTTCATATACAGGAAAATCTGCTTTTGCTGAAGATCAGCAATCATCTTCTGCTTCTGCATAGCCGCTTGACTCGAGGCTTCCCAAGACCGCATTTGGCAGCAGCGGCGTATGAGGTCCCACTCGAGGCCGGGGCAGACTGCCCGTGGCCGTAGCTACTGCCTCCTTGATATTGGAGACCGCCTTCTGCAAGTTGTTGTTTGTCGCCAGTCTGTTCGCCCCGTATAGGAGGAGGCCTCCCGCAACAGCTTAGTGATTGCGACAAGCTGGGTGGCGCATTCTTTGCCCAGGTTCCACGAGGTTCCACGCTTGAAGTCTCCGAAAGACTCGAGGGCGGTGGCAAGGGCTGAGATGTCAGCCTTATTACCTTCGTTTATTCCCCTGGTGTTCAATACGGAGACGGGATCACCAGGGTCTGGAATTGGCGTGGGCGAGCGGGCGGTTCTGCTTTGGGGGATGACCTAGTTGGGCGCCAGTGTCCCCAATCCTTGCGACTGTAGTACGCCGGGCGGGTTGGGAAGGGCTGGCATGAGACACGAGCGTGTACGGGTGTATCCGCAAGTATTGTTGGAATTATGACAAGCTGGTTATGCGTTCGTTCCGCTTATCTAATCCAAGGCTTGCGTGTACATTGTCAAACCCTTTTGTTCTCGCTTTTCCTATTGTTCTATTTTCCTTTTGTTCTGAGAACATTTATAAGTCTTTACTTTTCATGTATGTAACTATCCGTTTGCCCCAACAAGCTCACAGGACAAACGCCTCATATACACTCTTGCATCGTTCTTACTCGCGTCTCTCTTATTTTAACAAGTATTCGGAAAGAGAAAGGTTTAGCTGTCTTGGGCCTATACACTGGACCGTGGGAAAGTAAGTTGAGGTCCGAGTCCTGATCAGACCGGGACCACGGTTTTCACCGACCTGAACCGCTCCGACGCGGGTTGATTCTCACTGGGGGTGAGCTCCACTCCCGCAGCAAAATACTCTATTGTACCAAGTAGAAGACTGATGATTGTTCCTGTGACTCCTGGGTTTCAGGCCTCAACGCTCTCCACCTTTCCTCGATCAGTGAATTTAATCGCCCTGGATTTGTCGAAGCGCAGCGCAACGGCGGGGAAGCAACGTCCAAACGACATCATCTACCTACAACGGCGCTATAGCAACAGACAGCTCCACATAGAAACTCGGTACACGTATTCCCGCACTAAGCGGTGACTATTACCGTACATCTGGCTCGCGAGGTGATTTTATCGTGCTATTGGCAGCAGTGTCTTGCTAGCTTTCTGGCCAATCGGCTTCCTATACAATGCCGGTAATCAATTTTCGTTGCGTTGATGTGAGTCGTCCATGCACATCAGACATGCTTCGTTGCCTTTTAGTCAGGTCAAAACATTCCGTCCCAGGGCTCGCAATCCCGATCCTGTTGCTGTAATTTTGTGCGCCCCAATTCATGTAAGTGGTGTAAGTTTGGTTCTCCTGCATAATCATCACATTCATGAGTCCGTTTTTGAGGCCGCGTCTTCTTCCCTTACGTACGTGCTCCACAGTTCTCTCGGAGAAAGTCTCAAACACAGTAGCCTAAAATCCACTGGAACACTTTCCGTATCATCACCGGAGTTTGGTAGCTCAATCTCCTCTTCAATTTTACAGGGCGCTCTTTAGAACATTTCCTCCTGTACGTCAAGATGGACATCTGTGGGACTAGTACTATGCTGATTCCTTCGGCCCCGGAAGGTCCATCCCAGTACTCCTCGAAATGACTGCATGCTATCCAAGTCTCTCTGAATCCCTTTGGACGAGGAGCAGCTACTAGCTAGAAATAATGTAATATTCAACTTGCCGTACTTATGCATTGCGCACACCCGGATTGGCGAGCGGCATCATGGAATGTCTCAAAATCGTCAATTGTTATTTATATTGATCCCCGGGCGGAACGGGAACACGCCCAAAACTGCGCTTTCACCGCCGCGCCGCCCTACCAATTGCGGTCTTGCCCCATTAAGCCAGATACAGTTCTGTATGTAAGTAACTACCACCCTAAATTTTCATCCAGTTGGATTGTACGGCGAGCTGAGCTTTCACGAAATCTCGCATATCTCGAAGCAGGAGCGGCCATGGTCCATTACATAAATTTAAGCTTTTCTGCCCGGTGTCGGTACTCCGTAGACATCTGTGCTCAAACTCACATAAAACACTGGCGAGTGGCAAGATGAGAGATCAACGTGTACCATGCAGGAAAACGACCCTTCAATTCCCCTCATTATCGCCGTAACTTCAAAGTGAAGCCTTATATCCAGTTATCCAGCTGCCCGTTTATCTAACCTGTCGCTCAGTTGGGAGTTGCAACGATACTGCTTGCTAAGCTCTTCGTGCATGATATTCTACGAATATTGTGAGGTGTATCAGCGGTCTCTACAATGATTGCTCTAGCTGACGTACCCTAAGTAGTAACATTTGACGAAGAGGTGAGTATCTATCTGAGCGAGCCGTTTAACAAGCCTGGGGCACTGGGGCAGCTTCTGGGTTTCACTGAACGCCAGTGTAGGTCAACCTCATTTGGAATTACCGACAAAGCACGGTTACTCTTCTTTTCTTTGCTTCCCGATATGCAACACCCATCTCTATGATTCTGGATCTTCTGAGTGAGTGGCTCGCCTTGAAACAGCCACATCAAGTCAGTGACCAACCATCATCGACAGCTGTCTACCCAATTTGGACAATTCCTGTGAGTCGCTCATATGCCTTTCCTATATATTTTCGCCGTGATTTATCCTGGTTTATTCGAAGAGGCGAGCGTGGCGTTCTATAATATTGGCTTATTCAATTACACCCATGTGTCTACAGCTGCCAAACATACATTCGCTCCATGTTTCCTGTAATTGCCCCGCTCGTTATCCTGTCTCGTGAGTCCTTGATGATACTGCTGGTCTCGTCGACAGGATACTGATCACCCCATATTTCGTAGTGGCGAGTTGTATGTACTGTCTGCCAATGTTGCAGATTCGGTCTAGCACTGTACTCACACATGAATATTAGGGATCACGATCCTTCGAACTTACGCTCTGTATACACTCAACAAAAGAATACTCCTTTCTCTTGGAGCCTTGTGGGTTGTCACAACCGTACTAATGGCGCTGGTGTTGACCAGTTTTGGCCGTAAGCCTTTGATGACGACTAAGCCGAGTGACTCGAGTCAAGCTGATGCTTCCTGTCTTACAGACCACATGGGCAATCCTGCTACTCAAATAGGTGCATTTGCATTTCTTGTATGCTTGCCGAAGAAGCTCACGAGTTGGGGCAGCTGCCACGGCCGAAATATGTCTGCTGGGGCGGACGCTCAGCAAGCTAGTATCTGTATTCTGGGCGGCACAGCTGGTACTAGACACTACTGTTTTTGTGCTGACCGTCCGGAAAACCAGCAAGTATACACGACATCGACACCCAAGAAACCCCGTCACGGCGTAAGCTCGTCGTTCATTGTCGACGGTGTCCGACGTCGTTGACACGCGCTTGATGTTAGGCTCGTAAACGTCTATTTGCGAGATGGCGCCGTGTACTACGTGGGGGTCTTTGGGATCCATCTACTCAATTTTCTGATCACCTTTGTAAGTTTGGCCACGATCAGAAGGTTCATTCGGCTCATGTCTTCTAAGCTCGCGTCCCCTGGACTAAAAATATTGGGATCAACGTAAGTGACTACGGATCATACATATACCGATTGCCCATGCTTAAGCTTCACCCTCACTCTATAGCTTCAGCCAAACCGTGTCGAGTGTGCTAGTCTGTCGACTAGTCCTCAGTCTGCGTAAGGAAAGCGAGCGGCGGTCATGCTTAAAAACCTCCTCCAACAGGACAAACGCGTCATCCCGAGATCCCGAAGGGCGCACGACTTGGTCTGATGACGGGTTCCTGTCATCCTGTGCCATCGCCTCGTTTTTCAACATCAACCTTGATTCCGAGCTTGGCAATCACGAAGAAACTCGAGATCCCCCGTCTGAAGCCGTGGATGAACACGCGGAACAGGATTTGCCGTCCGCCGAAGGCATCGAACTGGTGACCGTGGTTCAGACCGAAGAGCGGCGTTACCCCACGATGGCCCAAACAGTCTAGTCGCGCAGCTTTCACGTCTCTATCAGACGTTGATACATCTATGACCCTTGGCCAGCCCACGTCTCTCTTGACCCTTGCTATTCCTCCTAGACTTGTGACCAGCCCTTTCCGACGCTGAGCGGCAGATGAGTGTCGAGAGTGCCATGGTATTAGGCCATCAACATTCATTCGTTTTAAACCATTCTGATACCGAGACCCTACACAGCTGGGTCCATGTTGTAAAATATATAGTTTATATAGTAGTTGCATATCTATTTTAAATATTCCGGTTGCGCGTTCCATTTTCTCCTTGATCTCGTCCGTCTGAGCTTGATATCGTGTACAGTACCCCTTGAAAGTCGTCTTAGCGAACTCCAATAGCAGTGAGCGTTTGTCTTCCTACAAGATATAGGTGAGTGATGTATCAGAATACTTAAGCCTATTGCTTACATTCAACGATTGGACAGCTAGATCAGCAGTCCTCTTGCTGCTCAATTGGCTGGGTGCAAGACATCGGCATAGAAGCGTGGATCCAACAGTCCGCCACCCATGTCATTCAGCCATGGTGGTGCACCTGCAGGATGTCGCCCTGGCAATGGCACTGATGCCTGAATTTTCTTGTGAGTTGTTGTTATCCCTTTGAGCTCTTTAAATGTGATCAACAAAGGTGAAAACTTATAAAGCATAGGACATGCCTGCAGAGTGGTCTTGAGCATTCTTTCCTTCTTCGATAATTGACTATGTTTCAGCTTGGCCAAGTTTCTGGATGTGTCCTCTTGGGAGACATGTATCTTTCCAAATCCATTCCGCCCACTTGCTCTCTTGACCGACCTGCCCTGGGGAGGACCACTGAAAGCACGAGGGTCTTTGTAAGTATCTCTTATAAGCAACTCTGGAGGAACACATGTCCAGTAAGTGTTAGCTCTAGGGCCATAAATGTCCACTAACTAGACCTTCCATGCTCCTTGAGAGCATGTTCTTTCAGGATGATTCTGTCAATGTTCATGTTACAACCATGCCGCTTGACCATCTCCGCCACCTCCGGAACACCTCCGCACCACCTCCGACTCTATTCCACATCCTCTGCATCCCTCGACCTCGACCCCTTGTTCTTCAGTACCCCTGGTCAACTCTATTCATCGGCCTCCGTGCTCGACCCTTAGCACAGCAAGATACCATTTCCAGATTTCCAATTGTTCCACTGTCCATTAGACTTACGCACCCTTTGTTCTTTTGCCATTGTTCTTACTCTACCCTGCACGCCCTTGTAGTCCCCTTGTTCTGCATTAGTTACTTACCCCATATGTCTATCCGATTTCCGCTCCCTCTGGAATTTGCTTAGTACCACCCTATTACCTGTTGTCTCAGCTCTTTGTATAAAACCCTGCATGTATGCCTCTGTTTCTGCAATCAGATAATTGACTTCAATATGTGAATTCCCTCACACTATCTCCTGTTGTTAGCACAGCAAGTTTTGCAAAGCTCTGTCTATCTCTCTGTCTTTGACACACTGTCCTCTGCCTCTTCTAACCTCTGTTCTCTGACCTCCGACTCTCAACACTCATCCTCTTGATCTCCGCCTGCTCTGATCTCCGGAACTCAAATCTGAAAGACTTAGGACGATAGTTCATCAGGGGTGCAACACATAAGTTCAAAAGTTGAAGCCACTGTCCTTTCCAGTTCCAATCTCCAGGATTTCCAATACGTAACAGTTCACCTCAGGGGGAAGAGAACTCATCGATGTGTCAGTTGGGCACACTCTCAGATTTTACATCATCACTTACTTCACAATATTGCCAGGGTTTTGCAGTGGGTATTTCTCAGCAGGAGCAGCTGTCAGGGAACACCCTGTTCTCCATTTCCAGTTCCGACACCACACCCAGTTCCGACACCATTCCGATTCCATCTCCGCCTCCACTTTCGGAAAGGATTCCGCTTCTGGGAGAACTCCCACCAGTTCTGTTCCTTTGCCATTTCCACTCCAATTTCCGACTTCCACTCTCGGAACAGTGTCGGAAATCAAGCGGCTCATGTGATAGGTGGCATCAAGGGTCAATCAAGGGTCAGGGAGGTCAGGAGGATGCAGGGTTGATGGCGGGTGCCAAGTGTTGTCCCTGGCTGTGCAGCGTAGTATAATACGGGCTCGCTGACATTGAGGGTCCTTAGACTTTTCTCTTTGGATTCCCCCTTGTCAGGTGAGAATCCCCTCTCTTGTATACTCTGTTCATTTATACATACTTTGGATTCCCCCTTGTCAGTTGTGTGGTAGTGTGATCTCCACAACTAGCCAGGGTTGCCCTTACAGCAGAAAAGTCTCTTCCCTAGAGGACCGGCGGTCGTATTGCGTGTTGCATTCGCCATAGGTGCATTCGGAATCGGAGACAGCGACTCGGAGATCGCAACCTCTTCCACGCACACGGCATACGACAGTCCCTCTTCTTACGTCGAGCTCCCAACCCCGGAAATCCCGTCCCATATTTCTCCTTCCAACATGGATCCGGATGATTGTCTTCGGAATATGGAGGAGGAATTGATGCGGAACCGGATGAAGACCGACGCGATTGAAACAGCCTTACAAACGATTTTGGCTAAGTTAGATATTCCACAAGGTGGTGGAAATGCAATGCTGGATGAGCCGGATTTCAGAAAAGTGGAACTAGCGGAAGAGAGGATGTCTTTGAAATTGGCAAAGGTCAAACCTGCAACTCCGGCGGACTTTGACGGAGATCGGGAGAAGGGACGCGCATTCTTCAACACATGCAGCATCTACTTCGCAATTGTCGGAGACCTCTTTCCGAACGACCAGGCTCGGATTCACTGGGCATTGTCCTTTTTCAAGTCGGACCGCGCAGCCCGTTTTGCAAACAAGGTGATCCGACATGAAGCAAGGGGCAAGGGGAACTACTTCCGAGACTGGGATGCCTTCGAGAAAACATTTTCCGACCAGTTCTGCCCAAAAAATGAGCAGCTAACCGCCCTTATGAAGCTCGAGGGGACCAGCTGGTACCAGGCCAAGGTGTCAAGATTGGTTTTCAGGCGTTAATATCGTGTATTAGTGAACACAGCGAATGCCCGAATAACTTGTGCGAATAAGTATGCCATTCGGCGAATAGGTGAACCAATGAATGTTCACAAGGTAAGAGGGTTTGCCTAAATGGGGCTCACCCTATCTACAGTCGTAGCGAAATAGCCTGTGACTCTTGACGATGTAACGTGCAAGGTCTCAACGGAAGGGCTGTCTAAGTCTCGACAATCCCTTCGCTGGCGAAGGTGCTCCTTCGGAGCCCTTCGCCAACAGCACAGAAAATGGTTCGAAGGCTAAGGTAACGAAGATGAAGTATGAGAACTCACCAGTGCTGCCTAAGTCCTCTGCTAGTCGAAGATGGAAATCTCCAAGAGAAGGCTTAAGACGATGACCACGGCGAGGTCAAAGCTGCACAAGATGAACGATGTATGATAATTGAACTGGGGAATATACATGCGAATGTAAACTACTTATATCGAATGCTCGTAAGGTATCAGCGAATAGGAAAGAGGCCGTCACAAGTCAGGGTTGGATAGGGGTGCGCAGTCATGATACTAGGTAGATGGAATAAACATACAATAGAGTCAGGGGAGAATGCGAACATGAAGCGACGGAGAATAAAGGGAGCAAAGGCACTTATGGACAAAACCATGTCTTGGGACCCGCATACATGCTACCCTGCATGGGCTCTTCGTTTACTGGGTTGATCCCACATGGCCTATGGAAGAGACGTCCTGCGATCACACTTTGGCCATACGAACACCCAATGGGGTTGGATTAAGAAGATGATGGGGTTAATGATGAACCATCATGCCGGGTGAATGGTATCGATCATATTCAATGGCGTGCCTGCTGACGAAATGCGCGAGCAGCGAATAGTGGTTCAGAGAATGGGGCAAACAGTGGGTAGAGTGGACGTAGAGGGTGAGTGGTCGGTAGGTGCGGCAAACTCTGGCGAAGATGCTAGGGAGTGACGAGGGGGAACATAGAGGTAGCGCAGTAGGAGAAATAAACCGGTCGTGACACAAGGATCCAGTCGATGACTACATCGACCGCTTCCAGGAGCTCATCGACCTTGCGGAGTATGACGATGACAAGACGATCGTCATCAAATTCCGACGAGGGCTTGATCTGACACTCCAGAACCAAGTTGCGCTGCTTGGGGATGGAGCTCTGGATTTCGATGACCCGGAAGGGTGGTACCAAGCTGCGCGGAGGGTGTCCCGAAACAGGGAAGCAAATGAGGCCTTTGTGGAGACAAACCGGAACATGACACACAGTTCCACTCGTCCTACTCCACCTGTGCCAAAACCCAGAAGTGCATTCATTCCCACACAGAAAATATTTCCGACGGTTGCTCCGCCTGCTCCTATTAGGAACCCTATCCCCCCTCCCTCTAAGAGTGGCCCTGCCCCGATGGATGTTGACCGCATGCGCGGAAAAGGCCACGGAACCATCACCTGCTTCCGATGCCGACAACCAGGCCACTATGCCTGCGAGTGCCCCCAAGCCTTCGACATCCGGCTTATGACCACAGAGGAGAAACTTGAGCTCCTTCCAGAGTTCCTCGCACTCATGGACATAAGCGGAGTGCCCACTGCCGAAGGAATTTCCGAAAATGGGGAACATGGCGCATCGGAAGTGGAAGATGCGTCGGATTTTGTGACACGCAGCGGGTGAGATGTGTGCCCCTGCTGCCTGTACATAACCGGTTTGCCTGTCTCGAAGTAGAGAATGAAAATCCCCCACTCCCCTCACTTCGTACAGACCCACCGGATAAAGTCACACAAAAACCAAATCCGACACCCCATCCATCTCGCATCCGCCCTTGGGAGAGACGCCTCCCGAAGCGCTATGTTGTTGCTGCCACCCCGGGCCCCAAGTCACTAGTCATTAAGGTGGAGATCCAGATGACAGATACGGCGGAAGTCAAATCCGGACCCGCCCTTGTCGATTGCGGAGCCACTGGTCAGTTTATGGACCGGGACTATGTGGAACGGAACCGACTGACTACGCAGAAGTTGCAACGTGCAATCCCGGTGTTCAATGTGGATGGAAGCCCCAATGAGTCAGGGTCTATCACAGAGATAGTAGACACAATTCTCTGCTACGACGGACACACAGAATGCACTTCCTTTGCAGTCACCAGCCTGGGGAAGCAAGACATCATCCTCGGGTTTACCTGGCTTCAGGAGCACAACCCGGAGATCAATTGGCAGACTCGGAAAGTACTGATGAGTCGATGCCCAGCCAAGTGTCACATGTGCCGGTCGGAAGTGCGGAAGGAGCACCAGGAGCAGCGGAAGACCAAACGGCTCATACAGACATGTCGTTCTGGCCCCCATCCACTGCTTGCAGAAGAAGACTCGGAAGCGGAATTTGAACCGGGTCCCACTTCCGATTCCGATTCCGATTCTGACGTCATCCGACTCGGCCCGGAAGACACTCTGGCGGAAGGGGAGCACTTGCTGTATGTGAACCTTCCACCAGAAGCGGAACACATCCGCGCCACCGGAAATATTTTGCAACGCCTTGCTGAAGCCTCCAAGAAGCATGATAGAGTGGAGGCGGAAATTCCGGAGTACCTCCGGGAGTTCGAGGATGTATTTGCCAAGGAGTCGTTTGATGCCCTGCCTCCACGGAAGCTGTGGGACCATGCCATCGAGTTGGAGCCTGGGTCAAAGCCCACCAACTGCAAAGTCTACCCGCTGTCACCCAAGGAGCAGGTAGAGCTCGATGCATTCCTGGCAGAAAACCTCCATACAGGGAGGATCCGCCCCTCCAAGTCACCCATGGCATCTCCGGTGTTCTTCATTAAGAAGAAGGACGGCTCGCTCAGACTTGTGCAGGATTACCGGGCCTTGAATGCGATCACAATCAAGAACCGGTACCCCATTCCACTCATTTCCGAACTAATCACACAACTCCACGGGGCAAGGTACTTCACTAAGCTGGATGTCCACTGGGGCTTCAATAATGTTTGGATCCGGGAGGGAGACGAGTGGAAGGCCACATTCCGCACCAACCGCGGACTCTTTGAGCCACAGGTCATGTTCTTTGGCCTCACCAACAGTCCCACCACATTCCAGACGATGATGAATGACATTTTCCGTGACATGATAGCAGAAGGGGTTGTCTGCGTCTACCTCGATGACATCCTCATCTTCACAAAAACAATGTCAGAACATCAGGAAGTCATGCGGAGAGTGCTGGAATGGCTCCGGGAATACAACCTGTGTCTCAAGCTGGAAAAGTGCGAATTTGAGTGGACACGGATAGAGTATCTTGGGGTGATTGTGTCAGAAGGAAAGGTGGAAATGGACCCAGTCAAAGTTTCCGGTGTATCGGATTGGCCCGTGCCCCGGAACAAGAAGGAGGTCCAGTCCTTCATTGGGTTTGTCAATTTCTACCGGTGGTTCATCAAGGACTTCTCCTGCCACCCTCGTGCCCTCTTCAACCTCACCAAGAAGGAGGTTGGATGGCAGTGGGGAGAGCCGGAACAGGCCTCCTTTGACAAACTCAAGGAGCTGATCATGTCTTCCCCGGTCCTGATCTTTCCCGATGACTCTCGCCCTTATCGAGTCGAGGCGGATTCTTCCGACACAGCTACCGGAGCAGTCTTGTCACAACAGTCATCGGAAGATGATGGGGGATGGCATCTGATTGCCTTCTTCTCTAAAAGCCTTAGTCCGGTCGAGTGGAACTATGAGATCCACGACAAGGAGATGCTGGCAATCATCCGAGCGCTGGAGGAGTGGCGACACTTCCTCGAGGGTGCTCTATGCCCGTTTGAGATCTGGACAGACCACAAAAACCTCGAGTATTTCCACACATCTAAGAAGTTGAACCGACGACAAGCACGGTGGTCCCTGCACCTGTCCCGGTTCGACTTCATGCTCCACCACCGCCCCAGCCGCACCATGGGCAAGCCCGATGCCCTATCCCGCCGTGTGGATCATGGAAGCGGAAGTGGAGACAACGCGGATATGACACTGCTCCGCCCAAGTCTCTTTGCAATCCACGCCCTAGAGGGAGTGACTGCAGTTGGGGCGGAAGCGGAAATGCTCCGAGACATCCGGAGGCAGTACCGGAATGGAGAGAAGGAGGAGTCGGTGGTGAAGGCGGTGGAGGAACTTTGGAAAGGACACTCACGGTCTGTACGGGCAGCGGAATGGTCAGAACGTGATGGACTGCTCCACTTCAGAGGCAAGGTCTATGTTCCATGTGGGGCGGACCTCTGCCGCCGCATCGTGTCCCAGCACCATGACACACGGGTCGCTGGGCATGCTGGCAGGTGGAAGACACTGGAATTAGTGGCTCGGAATTACTGGTGGCCTCAGATGTCCCGCTACATTGGACAGTACGTGAAGACATGTGACCTTTGTCTCCGAACCAAAGCGCAACGACATCCGCCTGTCGGAGAACTTGTTCCGCTCCCGATTCCTGAATCCCGCTGGGACACCATCAGTGTCAACTTCATCGTTGAACTCCCAGAGTCTCATGGCTACGACGCGATCATGAACATCGTGGACTCGGTAAGCAAGGTGTCCCACTTCATTCCAACACACACGACAATCACAGCCCTCGGAGCGGCCCACCTGTTCCTTGCACATGTCTGGAAGTTGCATGGGCTCCCGAAGCAAGTTGTTTCCGACCGAGGTCCGCAGTTTGTCGTGGAACTGACTCGGGATGTAAAGATGTCGATCTTAGGACCTTGTATCACAAGGGCACTGCAGAACTTGACCAATGAGTGGTATTCTGAATGCTACGTAGTGACAGGTAAGAGTAAGATGCGATGGGGACCGCTAGCCGGTTCCCACGCATAAACTATACAGTGGGTCCCTAAGGGGCCCACTGGGATTATGTAATAACTAATGTACATGTAGATACACGGGTTATTTACACCCTCCCCCTCTATAGACAACTATAGGGGTTAACGCCTACTCATAGAGGTCGTCCATGAGGGAGTCCTCTAGAGTGGCCGATACGATGACGACGTCGTCGTACGGGGCCGGAGGAGCACGTGACTCCTCCGGGGGCACCTCCGCGTCATCGGTGGCGATCGGGTGAGGCTGGTCGGCCTCACCATTAGCGGCGGTCTCCGCTTGGGCGCTGGGGCCCGTGTCCTCGCGGAGCATGGCCTCAACAGCCGGGTCCTCCGTTTGAGGAGGGGGCCGGAAGCGCGCCAGCTCTTGGTCGAGCTGAGCGTGAGTGAGGGGTCGCGGCACAGCAGCCCTCACGTGGCTGGTCTTGATGACCTTTTGTTGGCCCTCACGGGCGGCGGCGCTGAATGCCGCGCCGGTGATGCTGCACTGAACGTAATGTTCAATGCGCGCCGCTCACTCACGAGTGACTCCCGCGTAGCGGGCCAACCATCTCGCGATCTCCGCGAGTGGGATGTTGGGGCCGGCCCGGCCCTCCACAGGGAATGGGCCCATGATTGAGAGCCGCAGGGTGGTGCTCTGAGGCGTCAGCACTTCCCTGGTGTCGACGAGGCTCGACCATTGGTCCGTCGAGCCGAAGAGGTCGAGTAGCCTTGCCCTGAGCGGTGATGCGACCCCTTTGACCCAGGGTGCAAGGGCCTTCAACCACATCCAGACATCCATGTTGTCTAGGTTGAAGGTGCCATCCGCGTTGTCACGGATAGTGGAGGGGATTCCTTCAGGGTTGTGTATCCAACCCTTTAGAATGGCCGTGATGTCGTGCGGGGTACCGCCCGCTATCACGAGACAATCCCTTTTGGGATTGCGAGCGCGTTGTTCGCGCTCGATGCGTTTGAACACGCCGATCATCTCACGCGTACGCGCGAGCTGCGGCGTTTCTTTTGCCCGCGCTATGAGTTCGACGAAGCGGGGTTCGTCGAGCGGGCAGACGTCGTACCATTGGGTACGACGTTGTTGGGCCTTTCCTACCGGTCGTGGTAGGAGGCCCGTCTCGGAGATCGGTGGATCTCCGAGTGGGATGAGTCTTCCCTCCCCCAGGTATGGAGGATGAACCGACTCAACTGTCCCCGCCGGCGGATGTAGGGCCACGCCAGGCCCGATGTACTGGGCCTCGACCTGTGCTACCCGCCGCTGAAGGGCGGGGTCGTTGATGGTGTGCGACGATGACGCCGCTAGGTAAGCGCTGATTGCGCTTTCCTTCGCAATGGCTAGCCCATTGACGGTGTGGAGGGAGCCGCGCAATTTCTTGCGCTTTTTCTTTGGCTGCTCTGCCAGCCACTGTCCCCGTTTGGGGTCGTACGTCTTCCAGACGGACGAGTCTGACTCCCATCCATCTGGGACGCCATACGCAGAGTCGGAAGGTGCGCTCTGCCCTTCTGTTGTTGTCGTGGTCGGAGTCGGCGCCGACAATCGGGACGCGAGCCCCGATGTTGCGCGCGCCAGCAACGGCGCCGTCGCGCGAGGTGAAGATGGCCCGGCCACTGGGTCTGTGGCCGGGTCATGTCGCGGCCTTTTTGAGGCAGCGTGGACCAGGGTAACCTGGAGCTGGGCTGCACTCAGCTGCTGCTCCAGTTCCTTGATCCTGGCGCGCTTGGTTACGAGCGCGTCGTCGCGGTCCTCGACTGTGCGTTCTAGCTCCTTGACCTCTTTCTTGAGGTCGTGGACGTCCCGGAGGGGCTCTTCTCGCACGTCACGCGCGATGCCCCTTGGGAGCCATCCCCAAGCTGCATCGATGGCGTCGCCGATGTCTTCATCCCGCAACTTGACCTTGCGGGTGCCGGTCGCGGCCCTAAGGTGCACGGTGTAGTCCGCGCATGTTGCGCAATCGTCCGGGTGGACGATGGCGAGGGCGTCCTCCCATCCCACAATCGTCCAGTGCTCCTGGTCTATCGGAGCACGGAGAATGTCTGCGGCTCATGCCCGGCCACCAATATGCTCTTCGAACGTAGTTCGAAGTCTTCAGATGGCCGTAGTGGCCGACTATCTGATGTGCCCGATCGATGATAATTTCGATCAGCCTCCTTCCCCCTTGAAGAACAGAGCGGGGGACGGCAATGACGTCTCTTTTGAGCTGATTCTTAGTCCAGATCAGCCCGTCCCGGATCCCGAATCTCAGGTGCGCGTCCGGGTGTGCCATGATCTTTGTGAACATGGTGTCCCTATGGTACGCGTCTCGTAGGACCTTAGACAGGTCTACGCCTTGCTCAACGATCCGGCGCAGGGGTGCGCCGTCATTCCCTGCGGCGATGGCTCTGACGTCATCGTCGTCGTCGCTTGACGTGGCGACGTGCGTGGGCTCTGGTGAGCCCTCGTTTAATGCGGCGGCTTCCGTTACTCTCACCTCTGTCTTCTCAGCGAGGCGTTTAGAGTGTCTTGTCGCCGCTGTTCACAGCTCGACATACCGGTCGGTGGGCAATAACTCACCGTCCGGATCTAGACGTGCATCCGCGTTCACGAAGACGTGGTCCGGGCGATTGTCATCACTCGTGTCGCTCTCGTAGTAGCACGACAGGCAGTCCGCTACCTTGTTCTCTACACCGTCAACATGAACGGTGTTGAAATTGAACCGTGAGAGAAACTCCCACCATCTGACCTGTCGGTCAGATAGGCTCTTTTGGGTCTCGAAGTACTCGAGTCCCTTGTGGTCTGTGACGAGGGTGAACCTTCGCCCCAGCAGTTTGTCCTCCCATTTCATGAGAGCCTCGAGCACCGCGATAGTCTCGTGCTCGTGAGTCCGGTAGTGTTACTGAGCAACGCTGAACTTCTTTGACAAGAAGCCGGCCGGTCGACAAGTTTTCCAATCAGGACCTTGGCCGTAGACCGCACCGACGCCGGCTTTTGATCCGTTGGTGATCACGCAGATCGGCTCTGGGCACCTTGCGTCTACTGGACGCAGGATCGGGGCCTTACAGGCCAACGCCTTAATGCTTTGCCAGCATTTCGAGCAGTGGCGTCCATTCAAATGGACGGTTATTACGTGCACAGCCCGATAGCGGGGTGGTATATGCGCTAACATCCGGCATGTAGTGTGCCAGATACTGTACGAGCCCGAGGAAACGCTGGACGTCGTTGAACATCCGTGGCCTGCGCCACTTGCGGATGCGTTGCATCTTATCCTCGTCGGCATGTACCCCTCGGCCATCGATCATATGGCCGAGGCACTCCATTCGGATGGAGTAGAGGTCCACCTTTTTCTTGCTCAGAAAGAGGTGGTTCTTCCTCAGTCTGTCAAAGATGATGTAGAGGTGCTCTTCATGCTCTTGTATTGAGAGCGAGAATATGAAGATGTCATCCATGTATACATGGACGAAGCGACCTATGCAGTCGCGGAAAATGGCTGTCATCAGCCGTTGGAATGTTGATGGGGCATTACAGTCCCCCATCTGTATCACCTGGCTCCTGAAGGTGCCGAGGATCGTGTCAAAGGCTGTCTTTGCTACGTGATCCGGATGGATCCGGATCTGCTCGTATGCTTCTGACATATCGAGTCTAGTTCGATATTGGCAGCGAGCCATGTCGCTGCGTATGATATCCTGATCCGGGAAGGGCGTGACGTCCTTCATCGTGTTTTCGTTCTGCTGGCGCAGATCGAAGACGGTTCTCAACGTACCGTTCTTCTTCGGCACACACAGCATGGGCACTGCCTGCTGCGCTACTGCCGGATCCACCACTTTGCAGTGGTGTATCGTTCTATTTTGCCGACAGTTCCTCTCGGAAGTGTTCGGGGCATTTCGGTAGTCGATACCGCATGTGCTTGTTGGGATCGATGAGGTTGATCTCATGGTTGATCTCCCACAGTGGCGGGAGTTCTAATGGGATTCCACTGACTAGGTCAGCGATTCTTTCCATCCATTCCTCGCGGAGGCGAGGAAGGTCATCATCCATGAGGATGATGGTAGTGGTTGGCTTAGAAGCCATTAGGCGCTGTTGGCATCTATTAGGTCCCGCGGCGCACGGGCCCGCTTTCCTCTTTCCCATCGCTTTCACCGTTAGGTGAGAGCGTCTCTCCCTACGACCGTAGGGTGAGTTCGAGGACGAGTCGTCTCGCGACTCGTCCTCCTGGCTTCAATGAGCCAGGTTCGGCGTTGGCGCTTGGGTGATTCTGCTCACCCGTGGCCCCTTGTCCTCGTTCTTCGATTCGTCATCGTCGAATGAGACCTTGCCCGTGGGGATCACCTCGTTTCCCTTGCGGATCGTCCCTGGGCTCGAGAAGTCCAGGGTTATGCCGAATCTCCTTAGGAACGGTGTCCCTAAGATCGCGTCGTAATATTCGACGTTTGCTACGTCGAAGTATTCGTCGTATGTCCCGCGACCAAACTTGATGGTCGCGTTCGTTCCATAGTTGATCGTGGAACGGCTGCCTATGCAGGCTAGCTGCAGCGCGATTGGTTGCTCCAGGGAGAATGTCTTCATCCCTGTAGCTCGCGTGAATTCGGGGGACAGCAGTACCCCTTCGCTGCCACTATCTAGCAGGCAGTGGGCTTTTACGCCGTTTATTTCCCAGTACCCGATAGGGTACGGTTCTCACTACGGGACGCATTGGCCGCGTTCTGTGTTTGCTTCGGTGGTGATACACCGGCTCGGCCGCCTTATCTGGCGTGACCGATGTGCGTGCCGCCATGACTTTCGTGGCGGTTTCGTCTTCCAGCGCGAATCTGATCGCGCTGGACCTGTAGGCGGTGTCCTCCACCTCTTCGTCCCATTCATAGTATTGGGACGGCTCAGGGTCCCACTCTTCAGCGGGCGTGTCTCCGTTATCGGAGTGTCGTTGGGTTGGGATCACCCTCCCCCTCTTCATCAATCTGTTGAAGAGAGCTTTGATCGGGATCCGTCTCCGATCCTCGGCTTCACCGTCGTGCCTCACGGCCGCTGTCCTTATACCGGACCTAAGCCGGGGGCATTCTGCCTTCTTGTGGCCAGGTTGGCCGCATTCAAAGCATGCGGTGTTGTTTTGGCTGCCGCTGGGCCTGTCATTGGGCCGGCCCGACGTTTTGTCGGTGGGGCAGGTCGCGGGGACGATCCTGACGCTTGAGGCTGTTTAGCTTCAGGCGGGCGTCCAGCTTGTGCTGGGCGTGAGGGCGGTATCCGTTGACCTGTTCCGCTTCTTGCGAACAGGTGGGCCTGGTCAGGCCTGTTTGTGTCAACGGCTTGCTCCCTGTGAGCCGGGCAGCGCTAGCCGTTGCTGCTGCGCTTTCTGCGCGGCGCATCCCCATGTTATATCGGGATGCCTCCTCGATCATCCGGGCCGTCTCGAAGAGTTGCTCTATTGAGCTGCTCTCGGCATTATAGCCTTTTTGAGGACCTCGTTGCGCAGCGTTTCGCGTAGCGCAGATACGAACCGTCTCCGGAATGTGTACTCGTCTGGCGGCTGTATCATACGTGCGCGTATTTCGTGAGCTCGTTCAGCATCTCCTGAACGGTTTTCATGCCTTGCATGACCGCGTCGAACTTATTCGAGGCGTGATGGTATGTCAGTGTGTGCAGGAACCTCTTTTGAAGGCCTTGCATCACTGATTCCAGCGTCCAGATGCGGACCTGGCGATCGAAGCGTTCAACGTTTCGAAGGAACCATTCTTGGGCTTCGCCGGTGAGGTGAGTGCCCACATAGCCACCTGCATGTCGATGCTGGTTGGTCCTAGGAGGCAATTCATTTTCAGCCATCGTAGGATGGCTGCCACGAAGATTTCAAACTCTTCGAGGTCCGATCCCCCTGCATATGGCTTGGGGTGGGCCAATTTTACGCCGGCCTTCGCTAGCACAGACTTCTCCGGGTCTGTGTCCGCGGCGTCTGCCAACGCGACGCGGATCATCCGCGTGATCCCGTCGTATGGCTCCAGTGGTACGACGTCGGCCTGGTCAGGGATTCCCTGGCCTTCCGTTGGGGCCATGGATCGCTCGCGTGGTTGTGACGCCGCGCAGGGTAAGCTGTTATATGCCCTGACGGGCCCCGGGCCCGGATCGGGCTCAGGATCGGGAGCATTTTGTGCTCTCGGTTCCGGGGGCGTTTTGTGCCTGGTGTCCCCGGTCAGTCCCCATTGCGGATCCGTAGCCTGCTGTTGTAGGCAGCGCGCGCTTGCCGTGCGTCCTGTACGGCTTGCGTGAGCTGCTCGTCGGGCAGCTGAGCGGTGTGGCTGTGGGCCACCGTCTCTTCGGCGTTCTTGGCTAGTAGCTCGAGTGCCCGTGTGTGGCGGCGCGCGGCTGTGGCTTCCTTACGCTGCCAGTGTGCGACTTCGAGCTCTAAGCTCTCGGTCGTCATTTCAGAGTCAGGCTCTGAGGCGACCTGATCCCTAACGATCTGTTGGATCGTTTTACGGCTGTCCGTTGGGGCAGCCAGTTGCTCCTGAGGTTCGTTCCCGAACCTTACGTCCTGTTCGACCAGGACGGCTGGCGGCGGCATTCGCTGCTTGTCTCGCTCATTTCGGCGCGCATCGCGACTGCGTTCATTAGCTACGGACTGTCGCGAGCTTGGACGCGTTGCGTCGCATTCCCCGCGTGGGCGGAGTGCTTTCTGGACGTCCTCCAGCGTGGCTGCGTCTTGCAGCCTGATCTCCTCTGCCTGGTGGAGTTCCTTGCCGATTGCCATTAGGGCGGCGGTGGTGTTGTCGAGCTGCGATGCCAGCTGATCATGCCTGTGGCGCGTCAGCGTGCTTCGGTGCAGCGCAGCCTGCACCTGTTTGTTCAGGGCCTCTGCCATTTCGTGGTTGATGGCGTGAGCCCTCGAGCTCTTACGACTAGAGCTTGAGTATTCCGAGTCCTGACTATTGTCTGGGGCTCGTCTCTCTTGCCGTCGTCCTCCTTCAGGGACGATCATCGTCGCTCTACTTCGAGAGCGTCGGTTTGAGTCGTGGCTTTGTGCCCGTCTCGACATTGTTGCTCTTGTTGGGTGCATTTATGCTCCTGCACCAAAATCAAGCATAATATATTTGATTTGCTGTATGGGGTTTCAATCTCTTCTCACATTGTTCTTGTACCATGCACCCATCACTCTGATTATTTTCGAAATTTTCCAGTCACTCCTTACCTCTCCATTTCATCTTGTTATTTCTATTTTCACAAGCGGCTGCACCCAGCGGAGTCTGAAATGACTTCGACGCGCGAGCTCTTGGGCGCTAAAGGGCCGGGTAGTAGTATATGCACAGTGAGACAGATTTCCCCCTCTCTCAGTGACAACTAAATTCACTGAGAGAGGCAAGTAAATTAGTCTAGTGTTCTTTCGATTTATTGACCTAGAAATCCTCTGTAGTGAATTAATTTCTAGGTAGTGTATAATATACTTACAGTGACAACTAAATTCACTGAGAGAGTGAATTAATTTCTAGTCTATTCTTTTGAGCAAGCAGTCCATACCTACTGCCTATAATTCCTGTCCTCTACAACCTCTTCATCCTTCATGTCTTTTCCAAGCATGGAGTCCCCTCGCACGTCACCTCAGACAGGGGTTCCGAGTTCGTCTCGCACTTCTGGCGTTCTCTAGGGAAAGCATTGGACATGCGGTTGCATTCCACCTCGGAATATCATCCCGAGGGTGACGGGCAAACCGAGCATGCTAACCAGACCTTGGAACAGTACCTCAGGATATACTGCAACTATCAACAGTCCAATTGGGCTTCGCTCCTTCCCCTAGCCGAGTTCGCTTACAACAATGCGCCTAGCGCAACCACCGGCATATCCCCATTCTTTGCTAATAAGGGTTACCACCCGAACCTCGCAGTCCACCCTGAGCGCGACCTCGCCTCAGCATGAGCTCGAGACTTCGTGGTTGACCTGGACGAGCTACACCAAGAACTTCGCCGCACCATCCTCGAGGCTCAGAAGACCTACCAAGCCTCAGCTGATGTTCGCCACACACCCGCTCCTGATTTCCAAGTAGGATCCCTCACCTTTGTAAAGGCACAGTATTTCAGAACAACTCGGCCTACCAAGAAGCTCGGCGAGAAGTTTTTGGGTCCTTTTGAGATCATTTCCCGAGCGGGTACTCACTCCTTCACCCTTCGACTTCAAGGCATCAAGAAACCCTCAACTCTCGATGTCTAGAGGTACTTCGTCTTGAGGATGGGGAACACCGTTTCCAGATCCCACGCCAAGCTAACAATCCAGTCGTGTCTCGTGGCTCGAGCAGTTAGCATGGACTCCTGGATTCTAGGTATTGTAGTGCATCCTCTTTAGTCAGGGTCTGATGTGATTGAAACGCCAAGTCCCCAACAGATCATCATACTCTAACCGCCATACCGCAGACGCACTCGATAGCAGCGTTTGTATAAGCTTCTTGGTCATCACTATTGTATGGATTTTAGACTGTGATCACGGTTCGGGGAGTGAGTTGTGAGCGTGCCATCCCGCTCTCTGACTATCGACAGTGTTATCTTTCATGGAGGCACCTGCGAAGATTAACGTGTTGTCAGCGAGGGTAACTACTCGTCGCGGTGGCCTTAACCCCGGTCTCAGTTCCGTCCCCCTCTGCCATCCTATGCTATAAAGTTCTCTTGGTGGATGGCTCATCTTTAACACCGAGATATCGATTAGTTTACCGTATACGATCACCATATGGCATCTCAACAGAGCGTGGATATTCAGGTTATATCAGATGGGTGAGTGTGTCGGGCCATTCAGTGGTGTAGTCTGACAATCCAGAAGTCTGGCTCTTATCTATGTGGACGTTGCCACCCTCAGTGTGTAACGAGTAATCATGGACTATTAACGTATCCCTGATCCAAGCAGCACTCTTCGCCTATGATACTCTCTTGACCCTCCCTTATGAGATTACCTATATCTGGCACAGAAGAGTCAGATTAGGATCTGTCCTTTACCTGATCGCTCGCTACGCTGCCTTACTTGCCTTTATCCTTTCGGTATACTTGGATATAGCAAACATCCCACATGAGGTGAGATGGTTTAGTCGTGAAACGCAGGTGGCTCACATACATATCCAGTATGACATTTGTGTTCTTGTATACATGATCTGATGCCAAACAGCATGTGTAACACCTGGGTTCATTTCCTGGATAGTCTATCCATTGTGGTACTTCCAGGTATAGAAGGTAACTATATACTGATAGGTCCTCAGTCATAGACTTACACACAGCCCTTGCAGGACTCTTATGGGCACGAGTATACGCCATGACCCAGCACAATCAAGGGATGCGGTGGGCGCTTGGAGGCCTTGGTCTTCTCCTGCATATGGGCAGTTTGGGCTCGGCAGCAGTACGCGCTTCCCTCTTCAAGTTCAAGTCTGCCACTAATCTATCCTCAAACACAATATGTATTACAGTT